>JAOTQQ010000012.1:1667306-1701109 GCA_026546715.1 Gallinago undulata | reverse complement strand
AAGCAGGATGTCATGGGGGACCGTGTCAAAGGCCTTACAGAAGTCCAGATAGATCACGTCCATAGGTTGTCTCTTATGGGCAGCTCACATCATGAGGAAGCTCTTCATTTAGATCCTGAAAGCTCAGTTCATCTCCGATTCATTCCTGAGGCCTTAACAGAATCCCTTTCTTAAAGACTTCAAATGCTAATGCTTGCCCTGGCATTATTATTTATTACAGTCATTATTACAAAGATGTCGTAGTGTGCTAAGACACATAAACACATCATCCCCAGAACCAACTGCCTAAAAGGTGAGGAGAGAAAGAAAAGCAAACCCAGAGGGGCTGACACCCAGCTCCTCTCAGTCCTCCTGGCTCACACTGTCACTATTTTACACAGCTGGTAAGTTATGTGCTACTGACAGATTCATTGCCAACGGAGATTAACACCACTAAAAATCTCAGCCTGCCTCTGAGGGTGGGAGGGTTCAAAGTTTCTTTCCCACTCTCCTGGAGCAACTGCAGGGTCTCCATCTGAGCCTCAGGCCAGACATAATAGGCAAGATGTGTTTGGTATGGTTGGATCCCTGTCCAACACGAACTAGTGGTGAGCTATTGATTTCAGCTCCTGTGCAGTGTTACACAGCCCAGAAGAAGTGATAAGAAAATGTTTTTTTTCCCCTGGTACATCTCCCTTCTTGCTTTTCTGCTTCCTGAATAACTACCAGTGGCATCTGAAGGTCAGTATTTGTGTTCCCAGTGGTGCTTACTGCATTCAGCTGGTGGCTGGGGACACGTGGACAGCTTAGGTCTCCTATAGTTCTCTGTCTGATTTATGAAGAACAAAAACTTTACAGCTGCTAAAGCTAACCCTGAAAGTGAAGTCAGTGGAAGGCCTGCTGAAACACCAGGGAAGCCTCTGCTTTCTGATCAAGTGTGGCTAAGCAGGCTCCTGTGCCTTATATTTTCACTTCCCAAAGTACTTCTTATTAATATGATTTTGATCTTCAGAAGAGGGAAAGAAATGACAGAGGGGACAGAGCATGAGAAAACTGAAGGAAATGGGACGAGTAAATTTTTACTGACAGATCTGTAACCATACAACACAACTTCTCCAGTAGAAGCATATGCTTCTTTTGGCACTGCAACCTTGTGACTTTGGGCAGGTCATTTGACTTCCTCCTTGGAAGGAAAAGTTTTTGCTGGGTGGTCTACCCATGGAGAGGGACAATAAAATTTCCATCCCAAGAGGGCACAATCTGTATTTATATCATTAATCTTCCTGTGCTAGTTTATGATGCCTGCTCAGTCCTGCCCCTCCTCGCAGCAGAGATGATCAAAAGAAACAATTGTCCAGTCCTTGGTTTAGTTCATTAACTTACTGGATTTAGTATAGCAAAAGGGTCTATGACCAACGTGCTTTGTCCTCCCTCTATAAAGCCAGAAATCTTTGCTGGACAATGGTCACAGGATATTTTGGAGCACTGCACTCAGTTTTGATTTTGTCTTTCTCTTGAAAAGAACTTGAGGTATAGGATGGTAAGTATCCATTTTGAGGGTTTATGTGCTATTTCCCCACAGCTAGATGTAGAAGAACATAACATTCTGTGTTCGTAATACACCTAAGGGTATTGCAACCAAACTACCAGTCAAATGTCCTGGGTTGGAGACAAGGTGCTGAGCTGCCAGAGGAAAAGAGGGAGAAACAGATGCAGATGAACTTTAGGTTCTTCACAAAAATTTTGTCCATTGAGTGTTAAAATCATCTAGCTGAGCCGCCTCTGCTATTTAAGTTAACAGCTGCTAAAGAATTCCTGTTTGAAACTTGTCAGCTTATGAATGGACCTGTCTCCTGCTGGGTGCTGGGGGCTGCAGGTGAGCTAGACTAAATTAACTGACATGCTGAAGATCTTGCTCCAAAACCCTGAGTCTGTTGGGGGTTTAGGACATAAAACCAGCCAAAGGGGTCAGACCAAACATCCACCTAACACAATATCCTATTTCATAAAGTTGCAAATACCAAATGAGTACAAGAATGCAGTGAGCGTATGGCAATGCTTCCATCAAATACTCTCACAGTCTATAACAATTTCTACCTTTGGGACTTCCTAAGTTGGACATGATTTTTGTGCATTTTATACCTTTTAATGGTTTTCTCTGCCACTGATTTGTTTAGCTTCCCCATGAACTCATGAAAACTTTCTGTGTCTAAAACACCCAGTGCCAAGGAGTTCCACACTTTCGTTACCCATATAGTGAAACCATATTCAGACCCATGTCTGACAAACCTTGTTCTTCTTTTGTTTGTTTTGAACTTGCCACCTGCATTTAAATGTCTGCATTTTTCAATGAAGAATCTGCTTCAAATAGAACTGAAAAAAAAAATTCCCCTGAGTTATAGACCACAGGGTTTTTTGTTTTGGTTTTTTTTTTTCATTTGTTTGTGCTTTTTTTTTCCTACTGGCCATTCCCCAATGTACCAAGGTCATTCGAATTTTAATCCTGTTTTGGAACATAACTTGAAGTCCAGAACAATTTAGTGTCATCTGCAAATATAATATCCTTCCCTCCTCCACCACCCCTGTCCTGAACGAAAGTGCGAATATCTCGAGAGCCAGCACAGATGCAAACATGTCCTAGCTTGATGCATCCTTCCATTTCAACAATAAACACTTAGTAGCTACCTTCAAATATTTATCCTAGTTTTAGCTAGGTCCTATTTTCCTCTCTTATTTGTACAACATGTGAAACAGTGGCTGGAGCCCCCTTAAAGCTAATATCTCCTGCTTCTCTGCTGTACTCAATGTCTCTTATGCTGTACTGAGATGGAACTAAAAGCTCTGAGAACTTTCCTCTACCACAGATCAGGGCAAATGTGTGGAACCATTTTGTGGCCCAGAAACCATCTCGTGCAGAACAACCTGTCTCCAAAAACAAAGCAGCTACATGTCAACCATCTCCTATGACTGGTCCCTGAGTCACACTAACTCCCCACAGTCTGCCAAGGACATGTTTTTGTACCAAGGGACATTCTCAGTCATGGTTAAGTTTATGTGTTCAGATGTAGTTTTCAAATACACAACATTGAGATTCACCTTTCCCAGGTGCTTAAAAAAAGGGGGGGAAAAATCTCATTAGCCTATGAGTTTCTTGGAATGTTTTTTTTACCCAGTTCCAGGGTGAGTTCATACCCTTTTACCATCAATGACAAATGTCCTAGCCTCACTTGACAGGACTTAGTAGGCAAGCAAGTAGGACTTGCTTTCCATTGCTTAGTGACACTGCTCCAGACTACTTGTCTCCCTGTGTTTCTGTGCTGGGCTGACAGCAGGAGACCCATCAGCCACAGCCTTATCTTTTTCCAGGGTACGGAAAAACACCTGATAAGTTGCATTTTGGGTGATATGATGGGAGATGGCCCACATTGGTTCATTCAATGGGGTAGTAGGACAGTTAGGAGACTGGAGACTGTGGCCAGTCAGAGGGCTTTCCTGAGCAGGAGGTCTCCAAGGAGCTCTTCCCCCTTCTTACTATTACAGCATGGTGCTCTCACCCTTCCTGAGCATCCAAGTAGGTGTCCTAGGAGTGGTCAATCTCTGGGTCAAGGTTAGGGGTACATCATCGCTTTCACAAGGATGGCTGCTCTCTAATTGCAGAAGCCAATTATGGAGACTCCTACAAAACCTGTGAGACTTTACACATCTGAAGGGAACTCTTAGTTTTTGCTCTCTGGTGACTCTGGCTTAGTTGAACGTGCTTTTACGATATTCTTTTTGGAAGAACAGTCTATGAGTAACTGTTGATCTTGCTGTATCCCTGGACAACACTTGTTTATTTAAGCTTCCCTTGTGTCAGATGACCTTCTTGCACATCAGCAGCAAAGCTGACAAGTTTATCTCTTGCCACTGATTCAGCAGTCTATTCTCCTCACAGGCAAAATCCTGTCACACGCTATGGGAATCTGTTTAGCACGACAGTTTGTGCTCCTGCATATTCATCATCTCTGGCTTTCAACTGCAGTGAAAGCAACCTGGAGGAGCAAGCAGAAGATAAATGCCTCTCTGGGCAAGGGTGCCTGACGTGGTCTTCCTTCACAATTCAGGCCTCACCATGTGCTAGCGCCTGATCATTTATCATTTTCATTTCTGCTTTGCTCATCAGCCTGCTCTAAGATCAAAGGGCAGGGCAGAGAAAGAGGGGATTGGGAGCTTCAGCTTTCCTCTTAGCTGTCTTCATTACCTGCAGGAGGTCAGGCAGACTTGCAAACTTCAGGCATCTTTCTTAAAAGAAACCCCTTAATCCTACCAATTTATCTCCATTACACTGGAATATAAGTCAAGATTAGACCTTAATGCTTTTAGCCATGAGTGAGACTGTTCTCTTATACACTGAGATGAACCTTTTCTCCCTCCCTTCTTCTGAGGCATTTTTGAATTAAACAAGCAAACCAGAGACAACAGTGGCACAGAGATGCTGTGGGTATGCTGAAGTGGATAGCAAAATTTGTAGGCAAGGTCTTAGGGAGTTCCCAACAGCCACCTAATCCACTGTCCTTTCCTCTGTCACAGAGAACTACATGTAGGTAGCTGGATGACCTTACCCATGCCAACCAGCTATTCCCAGCATAGAGCTTAAAACCCGGGAGAGAAGTCTTGGAATTGGCTTGCAGATATATTGGGTAGAGCCCAGTTGTGCATAATGTCAACTGTGGGCATTCTCCATTCTGCATGCTCCATGGCAGACCTCTTTCTGCCTCACCTCTGGCATAAGAACCATTATATCAGTATTTCTTTGACCATTCTGAAGCTTTTGTGTTGGTGGCTGTGTGATTGGTGTTTTGTAGTACGATGAAGAGTGGCATGTTTGGTGACAAAACTATTTTTGCCTTCAAGAACTTGTAGTGTGGGTCAAACCTGCAAGAAGTTCTCAGGATGGGGCTAAGACACTCAAAGACATGGAGTTTAATAGCAGAAGCTTACTGCTATTTCTATGTCTTTTCGATAGGACATTATCGTATTATCCTTGCCTTCCGGAAGGGGAAACCAGAACATACACATATGTTCATGGCTCCTGGGTTGCTACTGGCTAGTCATACCTTAGGGAGTACAGATCTGTCTTGCTGAGTCTTGGCACATTGAACCATTCTATAGCCATCCCACTCCTCCAAAATAGATTTTCACCCAACACTCTGGAGCACTCTTGGGTTTCAGGTTGTTTTCATGAAAGGCTCTGAAGGGAGTGTTAGTTTCCCAAGTTGAACTGGCTCACATGCCTTGTGGTCATTTTTAATTCCCCAGGAATGGTCTCTGATGGCAGAATTTCTAACATCCGTGTGAACAACTTCTGACTTTCACCACTCTGGCTTTCCTGTTTGTGACTGAATTGCAGGCAGTTTTTTTCCTAAAAACCTACATTTCCAAAAACAACCACCTTTGGCAAACAAAGAAGAACCAAAAAAACAAATAAAAATTTCTCCTCATTCATCCTTTTGGCAGCCTTTCAGCACCATTGCAAAACCCAAATATCTTTCAACATTACCAGCCAAAGACTTTCTTAGAGAGCAGTCCTAGTCCACCACAGGGACATTTTGCACAAAGACAACTCATGGAATAGGTTACAAAAGCCTACACCATGCAGCAGGGAACAAGTAACATGGTCTAGTGAGAGGTGTCCCTGCCCATGGCTGGGGGGTTGGAACTAGATGATTTTTAAGGTCCCTTTAAAAGGCACGTAGATGTGTTGCTGATGGACATGGTGTAATGATGGGTTTTGTTAGTGTTAGGTTGATGGTTGGACTCTGTGATCTTCTCCAAAGCAGGGTTTCTCCATTAGGGCAGAACAAGACAGAAGCTGAGGGCAACCACAGCCCAGCCTGGGCTATCCTCTCACTGAACTTAAACAGAGCTCCTGGAGCAGTAAGCAGAGAGTGGAGGTCCCAAGTGAAACTGGCTCATGCAATTCAGGCCTCTTAGTATACTCAGGGCCCTGATAGAGGTGGACATTTCAGATACACAAGGTCCCACACCATATATAACATGTCATGTTGGAAAATGCTAGCAAAACTGAGACTATATCTGCAGTTTATCACAAAATCTCAGCTATCAGCTCTGTCAAGCATGATATCTGCTGAATGACTTCCACAAAGGTTCTTGGGTTTCTATTCTAATCCAAAAATTTAGTGGTCACTATGTTTATTTGTTATCTTGAAAAATGACACCACCCTAATGGATATCATTAAATAAAAAATAGCCTGGGAACAGGGTTTCCTTTTCACCCAGTTAAATCTATTTAGAGCTGCTATGCACTAAACCACCAGTGAAATCCAAGGAGAAATACAGCACAATGTTATATCGCTTATTCAGGCTAAGTCACAATTACAACTGCATTTTTCTTTCCAAGATATTATCCATTTTCAAGAAAAATGTTGATAAAGCAGAGATATTTTAATGTAGAGCTCAGTGCATTTAGTTTCTCGGGAGAAAATACAGAGGTAAGGTGGTTACAGATTTTAAGTGCATGCAAATACCTGAAAATAAGTCAGTGAGTTTGGACACTATCCATATTTGAAAGGTATAAGTCATCATGTTCAGTACTGTTGATGGAATAAGAGTGAAGTTCACCTCTTCTTAACACAAGTATCTACATCACATCAGACAAATCACTATCTGAAACAGCTCCCTTTTTTTCCCCGTCAACCATAATAGGGGAAATTAAAGCCTGGGCTAGAGTGCTGGTTAGTTGTATCTTATATAACTGTATTCCTATATGAGAAGAGTATCCTACACGGGTAATGAAGCTTGGTTAAGTAGTTGCTACTTTTGACAGTCATGCTTATCATTATCCCTATTCAGATTGTTACAAAAATGCCAGTGTTCCTGAAATAGAAATCAAGGGGCAAAGTTAGTTTGTTAATCAAAGGAAAGAAGCACTTTCACAAGGCAAAACTTTGCTGGGAGTTTGCCACCCCTTTCAGACTTTCCACATTCTTGACCTTGGAAAACAAGGTAAATAACATGCTCAAAATGTCATAGAAGTAAAATTCAACATACTATATCCTTTTAATACCTAAACTGCTGGATTTATGTATTGATTGACAGCAGTTAAGAGACATTTGTCTCACAATACCTATTTTCATTAGCTGAACACCAACTCATATGTATTTACCTCACCGTTTAGGTCACTGTGACCTTAAAAACCATCAAAATTCTCCTTGTCAAAACAGACTTGGCTCAGAAATTACTTGGGAAGTTTTCCGCATCATACAGTGCCAGAACATCCTCAGTACCCCATCCCAACACATGCTAGACCAACAAATTAGCACATCCAATAGTTTTCCTGCCTTGCTACCCAATTAACGAAAAACAGATGCCTTCTCCTGTGTCAAATGCAAATTGTTTCCCACATCCCATTATGCCAACAAGCGTCACCTCCAACCCTCTTCGCTCCCAGGGGCCCAATTCCTTTCATTTGTACTGATACAGTTGCCCAAAGCCTTAAAGGAGATGAACAGAGAAATTATTTACTTGGCAGTCTGTTCCTGAAGAATATGGTGAGTTGACCCTGTCACAGTGAACAGAGCTATGATGCCATCATGACATTTTCTTCCTTATCAACCAGGGAGATTTGCTGTACCTTAGTTTCATGGCACAAAAAAAAAATAAAAAATCCCAAGATAAAACAAAATTAAGGGAAAATCCAGACACCTTGGCTATGTTTCAGCACCTGACTCACTCACTTGGTTAGCTTTTTCCTTAAAATCTGATTCCTATGAAGACTTTTTATCCAGTTCCTTTCAGAAAAAGACTTTAAGCTGTTTTGAGCAGTAAGGCCTACTGTTTCTGTCCTAATTAGCGTTTCTTGAAAGATTTCTATGAGAATATTTTTACATGTTAAAAAATTATTTAAAAACAGAAAGAACCATAGAATTGTTTAAGTTGGAAACGACCCTTAAGATGAAGTCCAACCATTAACCCAGCACTGCCAAGTCCACCACTAGACCGCATCCCTAAGCACTACATCTACCTGTTTTTTAAATACTTCCAGGGATGGTGACTCAGTCGATCCCTGGGCAGCCTGTTCCAATTTTGATAACCCTTTCTGTGAAGAATTTTTTCCTAATATCTTAACCTCCTCTGGCACAACTTGAGGCTGTTTCCTCTTGTCCTATCGCCTGTTCCTTGGGAGAAGATACTGACACCCACCTCGGAATGCCCTCTTTTCAGGGAGTTGTAGAGAGCGAGAAAGTCTCTCCTCAGCCTCCTTTTCTCCAGGCTGAACACCCCCAGCTCCCTCATCTGCTCCTCGTAAGTCTGCTCCCTGATGTCTTCATCCATGCTGGTCATCTCAAGCTCTGTGTAGTCAATAAATAGGGCATAATTCATCTTACCCTTCAATGGACATCTAAAGCAGTTAAGAAATACTGAGCTTTGCCATATACGATTATGTTTCCTCTACAGACTGTTCAGATACAACTGCAACTTTTGACAGGTGGAAGAAGGTGAAACACTTCCCACATTTTGAAAATGGCCAGAGGGTCAAATTAGCTACTGAATTGACATAATACGTTCATTTTCACCAGGTGAGTCCCAGTACTGCATTTGCAGTCCAATGGTTTTGTCAAAAGCAATGTATTTACCATAAGCCACCACCAGAGAGAGAGACTAAGAGCACACATCAAGTCTGCTTCTATGATTGTGGCAGTTTTGCAACTGTGGTTGCAACCATTTAACAATTTGCCTCTTACCTTCACTCAATAACTGTGTAAACTCACCCTCAGCCTGTTTGAATAACATGTTTTTCAGTGCATGGACTCACTCTCACCATGCATCTTACAGTGCCCTGATTCTCAGCTGAGATTGTTTTGCAAATAAATACATGGTTCTCTTCTGGTGAGAAGCAGAGCTGAGCAATGAGTGGAATCTGGGCAGGAGTCTAGCATCACTACAGACAACGAAGAGCAGTAGATGGGCACAATATATCCCAGAAAGGAAGGAGAAGAGGTCAGAAATGATTAAATGATTCCTCCCAAATGTGCTACTCATGGCTAATAAATGTCAAAGTGCTATGAAGCATCATGAGACATGGAAAAGGAAATGGACAAGATACTAAATGCTTGGAAAATACTTGGAAAAACAACAACAAAAAATCTCAGTGACCTGGAAGCCAGCAAGGCAAGCTGTTTATAAAGTATTTGGAAGAGAGATCTGCTGACATGCAGTGGATACTGTGGCATACTGCCTTTTATGTGCCACTTCCATGACAAATGCCTCCAGCCTTTGGACTGTTCCCAGCAAACATGCTGGTAGGAGGAGAAGGGAGAATGCATGATGCTAAAAGCAAAGGACTAAACAATTGGAGGAAATGCCTTTGAGATAGCTCCTGGGGAGCTTGGCTATCTTCTTACCTAATAAAATAAATTTTCCTGGCCTACACATGTTCACTTTTCTCCTGGCACTTTTGCACACTTTGGGACCAGTGTCTAAATGGTGCTGGCACAAATAATTTCCCAAAGAAAGCTAAGCCTGCCTCCTGTCTTTCCTCAATTACTAATTGCCTATTAAGTCCTTGAGAATATCAGTATGAAGTCCTTTCCAAAAGTAGGTGACCCAGGAAGCTGCTGGCATTAATATACTCCAGCCTCTGCAGCCACCTATAAAACAAGAAGCCCTATGACTACAAGTCATGTCAGACAACATTGGTTTCCTTGCCTGAATCACTGTGTCTTCTTAAGTCCCAGTCCAATTGTTGGTCTCTCACAGGTCTTAAGATATATCTGGGTCATCTGAAGGCAACATTTGGGTAGAGCACAGGAAAAAGATTTGAATTCACAATATGACCTACTCAGTTGGAGTACTTCTGTGATTTGCTAAGCACATAAGTCCATTGAGGACAGAGCCTTTCCTTTAATCAGACAGCCAGAATATGGCATGAACTTCTACTAAAATGACATTTTTATTCATTGGCCATAGTTTTGTGTGTCAGTTCAACCTCTAGTACACTGAATAAACATGGTCTGAACATAAGTGACAAACCTTTCTTGAAACCATCTAAAGAAGACTGTTCCTAACTTAAGTTGAAGCAGTTGGTAAACAATAGGATTTGTGTTCTTTTCCTGCTGCCACCTTGAAATTATGAGCTATAGACAGCCATCCAAGACATTCTTGGAAAGGTCAAAGCTTGTTACAGGAGTTTAACAAAATAAGACTTAAATCCAGCTTTGAAAAACCATTGAAATGTTTCCTAGCTCTGTCCATTTGAGTTGGCAAAGACATGAGCACACACAATGCACGCATCATAAAAATTGAGGCATGTAGAAAGACTTATTCTTTACTGGTGTCTTGACTGGGGAATGATCCTAGTTTTGCTCCTCTCTCTGCATTTTTCATTTTTCCCCAGAAATTAATGGTTTGCATTTGGAAGTCCATTAGATTTTGTCTAAGTTTCAGTCACTTATCACTTAAAGTATGCAGCTAACAGATAGCTTAAATCATTGGATCACCATGCCCATGAAGATCATGGAAAGATTCAAAGATGAATATGGAGTACTAACATCTTTCTCACATTTTCTTAGATTATATTTCAGAAAGTCAGTCCCCCAGGATATGGGAATAAGAAGTGGCTTGTAATGGCAAAGTACAAGTCTGGTATATGGTCTTTCTAAGTTCAAAGGGCTATGATGTAGACAACTGAAATTGAGATAGACATCTTTGTTGTACTTCATAAGTAGGGTACAAAGTATCAGATTTACTGTCTTTGGATAAAATATATTGATCCTCAAACTTTCTACCTGTTAATTATTTCTCTATTTAATACAATGGCTGTTTCAAATGTGTCTACATTATGTATTGAAAATAAATATCCTTTATTTTACAATTACAAATAGAAGCTCGGTTCTTTCTACCCAGTAAGAGAAGTGTTTGTAATTACTAACCAAATTGTTAATGTCATACTGCTCCATTACTGAACAAACTGAGCTGCTTCTGAGGCAAATTCTTGCTTTGCAGAGCAAGGTGATAGGAAAGTTAAATAGAGTATCTGAACTGAGAATTTGAGGCATATGGACTGTGTAACACAAGCTGTTTGCAGGAAGTAAAGCAATTCATTCTAAACAGAAGTGCCTGCTGAACCACAGCCAATTTCTGAAATCTGCCTTGTTTGGTTTTAAACATGGAAGAATAGCATTTGTGGATAAATGTGGAAAGACAGATGAGTTTTAGGAACCATATGTAAATGATATGTTCATCCCACCTCTGCAGGTTCTTATACCCAAACACTAAAGTCATTAATAAGACTATATAGGATAACTAAATACCTAGTCCTTCTGCCTTATCCTCTAGTGTGAAGAGAAGGGCAGGAACTCCCTGGTCTCAGTCAAAATACCATTGCACCAAGGGGATAACTGCAATGCACCTGCACCAATTTTGTGATGAGCGGAACATCTTCATCAGAAAAATGCATCTAAAAATCCTTTAGATCCCTCCTACACACACACCTCCATCCAACTTGCTTAGCTGAGAAGTCTAAACATCATTTTTATGAGCATACAGTCTACAGTCAGTCAGAAAAATCCCACAGCAGATAAACTTCAAAGGACTGGTAAGGGACTTTCAGCAGAGGAACTGACAAAGCCTTAGGGAGGTAATGTGTGGCTAATGATGGCTGATCTCACCCTGAAGTCCTTCCTTAAGTGGCAGAAGATACCCCAAGCCCTACCTTCGTCATTTTCCATTATACTTGGATTATTCAAGACATCCTTTTACAGTCCTCACTCACCATTCTCCTTCCCAAAGGAGAGCTGTGATCCTCATGCTTTGGGAATTATCTAATATTTGGAAGCAATACCTGGGTGTGAAACTGATAAGGGGGAAGAAAAAACAAACAAAAACTCCTGCAAGTTAATGGTTCCACCTTTTACTCATCTCAGTTCTTTTGAACTTGCTTAATGTTAAAATCCCTCCCTTTATGGATTCTGAATTTGTCATGGACTTACTTATTTATTAAAAGAGCAGCCTGTCTTCCTTTCTATAAGCCCATCTGTTACCAGTGGACAGGGACATAAGAATGACTGTGTGGGTTTGAACCACAGACGCATCCAGCCCAGTATCTTGTTTCCATAAATGGCCAATACCATTTCCAAATGCAGATGCCTCAGAAAGAGTGGAAGGATAGACGAGGCATGTAGTTATAATTCTTCAAATATTCTTCTAACCTCCAAGAATTTGCAGCTCAAGTACTTCCTGAAATACAGGGGCTCTGTCTTTCTGCTTAATAACTCCTCATGGATGCTACTTCTGTGAGGTCATCCAGTTCTCCTCTGAGCCCGTGTCAACATTGAGAATCCAAAACATCCCAACAACATCTGAAGAGTTCACATCTTAATGATACATTCCCTGCTCTCTGTAAGACTTAACCATAAGTATCCTTCGTCTTTATTCAGGTATTTAATAACTTTAATTCCTCAGGGATTTTGATGGACCTTGCTTGAAGCAGTTATTAGAAGACTTCAGAGACCACTTGAAGGGTTTGAAATCCTATTTGCAGGAAAAATCAACAACAATGTGGACGGTATTCATGCCAGCAGGTAAAACCATCTCTATTGCAGACATCCCTGTCTGAGGTGATCACCCAAAGTGCTCAATGACAACAGAGACAGTAGAGTCTAGGTCCCCATCTCCTCCTAAAGAAGGCAAAAAGATTCCTCCTTAACATACCTTCTTCCATCCTTTAATCATGAAGGTAACCTGGGGTGATTGGCTCAGGTTAAAAAGCTTAAAATTCAAGTAAATCCCACCACTGATGTTTCCAGGCAATGGTGGCTGAGATTGCACTGCTGTGTCAGACAGTGATAAAAGACCCCACAAATAAACCAAAAGCACAAATCATAGAGTGTTGTAGAAAAGCAATCATGGTTGATTCAAGTTTTTGAATTCATGCAAATAAAATATTTCCCTTTCAAATCTACATCAACTGTTTCACCTTCTATACTGGAGAAAAGCAGGGAATCAAGCCAAATGTGTACCTGCATGGTATAGATTCAGCTGGCACTTGTGGTCATTCCACTCCTGCCATAGATGTCTGCATGAGACTCATCTGTCAGATCTCAGCAGTCTCCAGGCTTCAGCAATTGGACTGTTAGACAAGCAGGAAGGAACACATGGCTTTGAGCAAAAAGGGCAGATAAACAGGGGTTGAGGAGATTTACAAATGCTAATTCTTGGATAAACATCCTCATCTGGACTCCAGTCTATCAATCAGTTACAAGCTGGAAACCCTGCCCTGACTGTAGTTCAGGGTGAAGTTTCCTGCTCATGCTGACTCCTCCTAAGAAGAGTTGTCTCCACCGTCCTCACGGGTTTCCAGAGCAAGAATTAGCATTAACCCCATTTCAGTAGAAAAGAAAATGAGCCATGGAACAGTTAACTCTGGAGTCCGTAAGCAGTCCTTCTCATGTCCCAACACACTGCAGTCATCTCCCATCATGTTACCAGCCCTAACACACTCTAAAATACCTGTGAGACCATTTTTAAAGCAATCTTTTGCTGCTTTTTGGATTTTAGTCTTTCTTGCCATCTGTTAAAAAACATAAGAAACAAAAATAGCTCTCAGGTGTGATATCCTAAATCCGCGTTCAGGCAGTAGAATAACAACCAAGTTTTGGTGCCAGTGCAGAAACAGCCCAGCAGCTTGTGTTGATTTCAGCTCTGATGGAAATCAGATTCCTTGCTGTCTCTGAATATGGACTTGGAATTCCAGCATAAATTGGGTCTTCGCTTAGAGAAAGTTGTCTGTTCTTTTCAGGCTTAATTGAAATATAACACTCACAAGAGGTTCTAGATTGTGTGGTTTAGAGAGTTTATTATGGTATATCTTGAAGATGAGATGTGTAGTCTTCTTCTGAGCATCCCAGGTGCTGTATGGAAGATGAATATAAGTTATAGGATGCAGGACATATTTGTCACATATTAACGCTTAAGCACACTCCAATTTATAATTACAGTGCTTCTGCCTCTTGCAGTGCTCAAAATCTGAAGAAAGAGGCTAGTAACAAGGATTACTATCTCCCCCCACTAGACAAAGGATCAACTAGACCTTAATGGTTCACACCTGCACAGCTGACTTCTCTTCCTTGCCACACAAAAAGGGCAGCTGTGTCCATAGCAGAGAGTCCCTTGTTGTGGCTGGTTCCTGTATAAGGAAGTGTTTACTGGCCGCAGATGAAATTATGCCAAAGAGACCTAGGCCATGATTGCCTTATTAATGTAGAGGGAGTCAGAGGACATGAGGGAAACAGAGGGACCATGACCTATGTAACTGGCTATGATGCCGTTCTATTATGCCATGAGTCTTTCCCTCTTTCTCCTTACATATGTCCATTTATTTACACACACACATGTACACATATTCAAGCTTATATATACATACCTAATTAGATATATATTAAATATAACTTCAAATATAAAACATTCTGTGGGAACTGGATACACACATATAACAGTATATGTATGCACACATATATATCTGTATATATACAGATATATGTATATATATAATGTATACATATGTATATACAAATGTATAAATGCACATACACATGTTGAAACCAACTCTTATGTTTTTTCTAATAACTAAATTTCAACCACAAATGTTCTTTGAAGCAATAGCTCAGTCTGGCTATGAGTAAACAAACTTTTTATCCTACAAGAAAGGGCTGGGTGGCAGGCAGGAGGGGTGGCCTATTCTGTTAAAAAATAAAACAGAATAAATAAAACCAACCTACCCAAACTTATGGATGAAAAGTCACAATGAGGGAGGAAGAGGATTTGGAACTGATCTTGCCTACGTGACATGGAGGATCTTGATGGACAAGATCACACAGTGCCAAAGTGACCCCTCCTGGGCTTTAACACAACCCTGACTGGGCAGGGTGCCCTCCTGTTGAGCTGCTCTGCTCTTGCAATGCTCACTGGGAGCCAGTGATGCTCAGATGCATCCTCCATGCAAGTCAGAAACAGTGATTCTGGATAGTAGCCCCCTCTGCATTGTCTTTGGCAGCACAAGGAGGCTCTGTGGGCTGCTGCCCATCACAGGGGCTCCTGGGCTGGTTCCTCCCCACCTGCTCCTGCAGTGGATGGAACAGAGCAGGATCTAACAGGCAGCAAACCTTGTGTTGCCTTCCTGCAGCTGTGTTCCCCCTCCTTTCCTGATCAAGGTCATGGGGAGATGATAACAGCTGTATCACAGGAAAGACAGCCACTCTTCGCCTTTTCCTCCTTTCTTGGGAGCTGGGAGGTGTGGCCATCGGTGAGATGATAAATAGGCACATCAAGCAGCCTCCCACTTTGATTTAGATCCCGCAGAGAGGCTGGGGCAGAGCCAGGAACACGGCAAAATGCTTTAACTTCACTACAAGGAGAGGGCCATGAAGGAGAGGGACATGAAGGAGAGAGAGGCAGGGTATGTTTGAAAACACACGCCACCATTTTCCTGCTCTCATCACTGGTGCAACCCTCAAACACTCAGCTCAGGGCCCTTGTCAGGCACAAAATTTGTGCTGATTTACCACTTTTGGAGGCTGTAGAAGTCCCTCAGCCCAAGGGTGTAGGATTTACAAGGCTGACTGATTATGAACTGCGTTTCATGGCAGGCCCAAGGTGATGTTGGAGTAGATGTTGTTTCTTTCTCTGCACGCGTCTTGTTTTGCCAGAGGTTTGCAGCAGAGGGGAAGCTGTGGAACGTGGGCAGAAGAGACAGGTCATGGTGCAAGGGGCACGCTGGTGTGGTGCCAGCCAGAGCCCAGAGGTGCTGCCTCTCTCACAACACAACGAAAATATATTGTTCCTCCTTGCAGAAAGATTGGTGTCTCCCAGAAGGTTCCTGGCACCTCACAGAGAAGGTGCCAGTGCTTTCAATGAAAAGCTGCACCTCTGGCACCTTCTTTCAAGTCTCTTGACTTGAAAGTGAAGTGCAGAGCACCCCGGGCATTGGAAGTGATTCCAGATGATTGGATTCTGAGAATTGGATTCTGAGGAATCACCACGAGCCGGAAGAGTTTGAGTAAACAAAGTGTCAGAAGACACCAGCTTTTTCCACCTGTCCCCACCCTTTGCTGACAGCCCACAGCCATGTCACCTCAGGGAATGGTGTCCAGTTGCATCCTTCTTGCCCAGGAATAACAAACACCTCTGAGGCAGTCACTTCTCAAGCCTTATGAGGGCAATTCCTCATGTGAGAGTGTGTTTCCCTGCTTGACTCATTTCCTCTTTTGCCACCAAGGGAAGAGAGGCACCTGGTGACCAGCAAGTGCCAAAAGTTGCATCTTTGGGGTTTGCAGGAGGGTGTGAGGCGGGTTAATGGGTTCCCTGGATCATCAGACCTCTCCACTTGCCAGGAAAAACACCACCTGATTTACCAGCACGTGGGGCAGATGCTTGGAGGTTTGCAGCTCTTTGCAACCTGCTGACACATGTCCTAACCTCTGCGGTTCCTGGAAGCCTGATACCCAAGGTTCATGCTCCAGATTGTGTGATAGGATAACATCTGTCACACCACGGGGTAGGGTGGCACCCTGGACCCCATTTGGTGGTGGGAGGAGGTGATTGGGAAACCCACCAGCCAGAGGTGCGTTTTCCTCCCCAGTATTGGGACTCCCATCTGCCAGCCCCCTGGCGATTACAGTTATGTCCCAGAGCAGAAAAGATTAACACCATGATGTGAATACCCAAATCAAGGACCTGGGTGAGGAGCATATGGTGACAGAAAACAGGATAAGTCTTATGCTCAGCATGGGAGACATCAGGGACCTCCTGTTGCAGCAGGGGCAGGTGGGAGGGAGACAATTGCTTCTCTTCTCCTTCTGCAGTGACAGGTGCTAGTCACATTTCACATTGTCCCTAACACTTCGTGGACACGCCAGAGGAGGAACAATCTCCTGAGAAAAAGAGTGTCACAAAATACCTTCCTTTCCTCCTCCATCTGGTATAAAAATACCACCCAGCAGTGCCAGTGGACTCAGCTTGGATACCTATATGAGGAGCCAGGGGAAAGACAGAATTAGACAGGATGGCTGTTATTAAAAAGCTGTCCCACCATGTGACTTCGAGCAAACATTCTCCAAGCCTCCCGAATAACAAGAGGCCGTTAGTGCCAGCTAATTAGCAGTAAGCTAATGGCTCAGTTGCTGGAGCCCCTGGCTGCAAATAAATTAAGTAAGAACAAAGGAAATGAAATCTACTGAACAGAAAAGTTATTGGGGGTGGTAGCACAGGACAGTTCCAGGAATAAACTTAATAGGCTTAGTAGTATTTAGGTGTAACTAACAAGAGTAGGGGTTCACATGCTGCTTGCTAATTTATTCCAACCTCTTGACTGAAGGCAAAGAGAAGGGACAGAAAATTAAATCCATGGAGTAGAAAAAAACCCAAACATTGTAATGTCTTCAAAGGGAAGACAAACTATTTCAAGCAGCCTTTAGATATTCCCCCCCAAACAGGTTTTCAGGCAAAAGTGAAGATGGAAAGGGAAGTGGGTTATCGACTTGGGCACTGCTAATTTTTCTTCAGTTCAGCATCAATAGGATTAGTTTAAGTTACTAATGAAACTAGTTTAAGCAACTCTACTTGACTTTACACTCACATAATCCATTAGGTTATCAATCTAAGAGATATATTGGTTAAATGCATTGGATGGAAATGGTCATCTTAAATCTTTACAACTAGCTCTATAGCTCATCTAAGTCTTCAGGACACAACAGATTTCTCTGCTTTCAGATACGGTAGGAGCTTCAGCTCTTCAAAGTAGAACCTTCTCCCTAGAATCTTGCTGATGCATTGGGTAGAGGCTTTGGTAGGGGATGGTGGCTACTTGGGGGTTAGAAGGCCTTGTCTTTGCTTCATTTTTATTGGTGTGAGAGTTTAATAGAGGTAAATACAAAATCAAAATCACTTACCTATCACTTATCAATCCAACAGTCAGTGAAGATTCCCCAGGATCCCCAAAGATAGATCATTCTGTTCTGATGTCTATGCAGGGGTTTGGGTAAATCTCCTTAGTCCTCCAAGCTGGAAAGCTATCTAGTTAATTTCTCAAAGAAAAGTATTTATTTTAAAAGAAATCTCAGGCTGTCTTGATTTGTGCTGGTTTAATTCTAGGGAGAACCCCTGGAGTCAATTTTCTGTCCATGGTTAAAGCTATTAATGACTCTGTGCCACAACTTTGCTGTGGGCCAAGGCCTGGGAGAAAGACATTTGCAAATAGACCCCCAGCAGTCCTGGAAAGCTCTCCCAAGTGATCCTGAAGAGTGCAAGACAGGGGAGGATTCCCTTCTGGTACCTACAAGCAAAGCTGGTTGGGCAAGGACAACATTGCAATGAAAAGGTGCCAATTCAGGGTGGGCTTTGAAGATTGAAGACACTTTCCCCATGGGATCTTGAATAGACAAAACAATGCAAGTTTCAGCGTGGCCTGCTCATGTGCGATAATTTCCTTGATGATTCAAGACACTGAGTTTCTTTCTGTCCTCACCACCCTGCCTAAAAAAGACAGCAGTACAGGTGTCCAAGAAGACAAAATTACACAACAGGTTATTCCCCTGCATTGTAATACATAGTCTACATCACATTTTTTTCTTCTCCACTGCTCCCAGATGACAAAGGTTCCCCCTTTGCAAGCTGCAAAGCAGCCCCTGTTCAGGAATGTCATTACTAGAGGGGCTTTAAAATAAAGCAGGGCACACAAAAATGTGATGACTTGTCAAAAATGCAGGCTGCAAGGTGTTTAAGGCATGAATTTCCTCTTAATGAAGCCTTGCTGAGGGAATATTGCATTCAGCCTAGAGTGCAAGCGATGATGTATCACAAATTTATGGCTGTCCCCTAGTGTTTCCCAGAGTGAGGAAGGGGGCATGAAAATAGCCACACAAGGAAGGTCTTGTAAAATCACTGCCTTTCAAGCCATTGCTTGGCCCCAAGCCATATCTGTCAAGGGTTTTCAGAGCATTGGGATGCAGCACAGCTCAGCAGGACCACCGATTAGATGCCAAAAGTGGGTGGATTTCCCCTTTTGGCGGGCAGTCCAGAGTTGTTTTGGATGTGTAGGACATTGCAGAGGGTTAAACATCATCATGGGCCGCATTAAAAAGGAGCACGAAGGAATGCACTGAAACAGGTTGTCTGTCAGAAAGTTGCCTCCCTGAGTCCCGATAGTCACATTCATCTCTTCTACCCCAAAACAAATGGCCTGTTTTTTCCATCTGGAACAGAGTAGAGGTAACGGCGTCATGAAGGGGAGGATGTGAAGTCTTCCCCTCCCTGTAGATGAGCAAAGCAATGGTCCGTTTGACCTTTCAGCCTTGTTCCTTTTAGCATACCTCCACCAAGGATACCATCCACCACCCCAGGTCAGGTAAAGGTATGTTGGAAAGCTACATTGAAGTGTGAGGTTAACACTGGTTGGTGCAAAATTTCCTCAATCAACAGGTAGACACAAGGCAGTTATTTCTATCGCTTAAGTGAGCAGGTATCTAGTTATATATGGAGATGTCAAGCTCGAGGGACAAAGCCTGGCAGTGGTCAAGCCTAGATCAGATGTACTATTCTTTCCCACAGTCTCTGGAGCTAGAGATCAACATCAGGTAGGGCTGTGGCCTCTCTTCTGCTCCATGCTCCACCCACTACCCACAGATACTCCTTTGTTTTGGTAGCTGATCTTCCTAAATGGGATTCACAGACCAGGAGAAAGGCTGCATTTTTAGTCTTTGAGTAGTTAAAGGTTGAGAGAGATTCTATCAGGGAGGGGAGCGATAGGATCAGGGGTAATGGCTTTAAACTGAAAGAGGGGAGGTTTATGTTATGTTAGATATTAGGAAGAAATTCTTTGCTGTGAGGGTGGTGAGACACTGGTCCAGGTTGCTCAGAGAAGCTGTGGATGCCCCATCCCTGCAGGTGTTCAAGGCCAGGTTGGATGGGGCTTTGAGCAACCTGGTTTATTAGAAGGTTGCCTTGCCAAGGGGTTGAAACTAGATGATCTTTAAGGTTTCTTCCAACGTAAGCCATTCTGTAATTCCACGATTTATGCAAGGAGAAGGTGAGAAGTATTTGATTTGACAGAGCCCTGAACACAAAGGAGTTTCTCTAGAAGATACCTGCTGCTTTGTCACCATCATGCAATAAGATATTCTTCATCCATCCCTTCTGGAATAAATCTTGAGAGCAAGACAGAAAATGAGGTAAAATTTTACATAGTTCAGAAAGCTGGCATCCTTCCCACAGCCTCACCAGTGACTTCCAAAATTGTATGAGGTCAGAGCTGGGACTAACACTGATAAGGATAGGAGTGAACTTGTCTGGGCAGGTGGAGCACAGAGATTGATTTTTATTTGGGTTGCATTTTCTAACTGGCTGTGTTTCACCGCTGACGTCCTTCAGGAAGCAGAGTGTACACATTGGACTATGTTCAGCACCATTTGGTGTCAGCAAAGTTCCAGTAGGGACAACTTTTGGCCCCATAATGCTAAAAGCAGCTCTGCAGCCAGTTTCTTTGACTACGAAATAACTTTTCCCTCCATGTCATTCTTCTTTAATGGGACAAAGCTTTCTTGTGGTGCCTGGAAGTGTGAGACCATTATGGGAGATACAGGTCATAACAGAAAGGAGCATTGTATCTCTATTTTACCTAGAGGCATGCCGAGGTACAAAGAGGTGAAGCAGGTCACACAGCAGGTTTCTGGGATTAGAATTCATGTCTCCTGACTCCCAGCCCAAAACTTAATTTGAAGTCAAATATAACTTGACAGTATTCTTTTAAGCCTGGAATTTTACAGACTATAAAAATAAAATGATCAGTTTTGATTAAAGCACCTCGCTGCCTTTGAGAAATGAAAAAAAAAAAAAAAAAAAGAAAAAATAGAGAATTGCCTAAAAGTATTCAGCTAATGGATTGATCTCAACCCAAACAGAGGAAAAGGGTGGAAAAAAAAACCCAGATCTACAGAACATTTTCAATCAGAAGTCAGACTTATCTTTCACAATTCCCAATCATTTGAGATCTTTTTCGCAGGTAATTTTAAACAGCTGACATTTTTCCTACATGAAAGAATAAACATTTAATTTGCACTGCCAATTTGGGAGGAAGAATTCTAATCCTATTTGGTCAGCCTCAGCAGAAGCACAGTCAAATGCAAGATCTGTAATTACTGCCTTGGTGTTACACACGGTGCAAGTAATTCTATTAGGAATCCCAATGGGGAGGATCAGGCAAAAACAATACAAACTCAATATTTAGCAAATGGGTTTTAAGTCCCATCCAGTCTTCTGGGTCAGTGGTTCAAGGTGGCAAAGGCCAACAGCTTCAGAAGGTCGGTTTCCAGAGGTGTCTGGCATTGCTGGCTTCCATAAAGACAGACTGGTGGTCCCTCCTAGATGGATGTATGTCATGTCCACTACTGTTTTTTGGAGCTACCAGTCATCTCTTTGGCAGCCTCTGTGAAAAAGTCAAAGGTTAAATGTGTTTCTGAGGAACGGAAAATCATTTGTATCTCAAGGTGGCCCATATGGAAGAGTCAACAGGCAAGACTTAGGCTAAATCTACAAAATTCATGATTATGTGGCTTACTTATTAGATTAGATCATATGTCCTTCTTCTGCCTCTCTAAACCACATTTTGGGGTAATTTTTATCACTATTTGTGTTTCAAAAATGGTTTTGAGATGAGTGGGGAATGAGGTGTAGCAAAAAAGATCAGAGATTTTTTAAAAATTATCAAAGAAGGAAGGAAATGTTGTTGGTTGATTATTATTATTATTATTATTATGCAAATAAAAAGCTGGAGGGGAAAAGAAAGAACTATCTTAAACATGTAAGAGACTTCTACAAAAGCCCTGTACATTGGGTGGGAAAAACTCCTGTAGGTCACCTTTTGGTACTGAAAGAATGCTATAAGGTCTTCCTGGAGCTTTCTCTTCTCCAGACTGAACAATCCCAACTCGTTCAGCCTGTGATCATCTCCAGCCCTCTGATCATATCTGTGGGCTCTTCTGGACTAGCTCCAACAGGTCCACATCCTTCTTGTGATGAGGAATCTGAAGCTGGATGCCATACTCTAGGTGAGGTCTCACCAGAGTGGAGTAGAGGGGGAGAATCACCTCACTTAGCCTGCTGGCCACACTTCTATTCCCTCTCTATCCAAAATGAGATATTTCTTCTACAATGCACAATGTCAGTTCAGAACAAGCATGGAAAATCAAACAGGACCTGTGTTTCAGAGAAGTGTGTCTGATCTCCATTGCTTTTTCATCACCTGAAATTTTTCATCTGCCGGACATCCTCATGACATAACTGTCTCCATAGCAGCAAACTGGCATCACTGTGTGAGGGCAATGGCTAAAGTCAGGTTTGAGATTTGCAGGTTCATGCAGGTGATAGCAGAGAGGAGTGGAAACCAAGGATCATAAGTCAAATGGTACCTATGTGCATTATGTGTACTTTTTCAGGTTCAAAACAAAGCTTATGGAACTGGAGTGGAGGGACCTGGAGCTAAGGAATTACAATAAAGAGTGGGATACTATTTAAAGTTGACTTTAAAATGACTTAGTTTTTTATTTCTTGCAGAAAAAAAAAAAAAATCCACTACCCTAAAAATAATTCTTAGGCTGAAAATGAAGGAAGTAATTTTATTCCATATGTAAGCCAGAGGGTGGAGTTTTGTTTTTCTTTTTAATTAGGTGTCAAAGTATTATTTAAACAAAAAAAAAATTAAATGCTTGATATATAAAACACGCCCAAAAATATTTCAGATTTTCCCTTTCATTCATGTATGTGTAAATACAGAGGATATTTTCTGTATCTTATGTCATGTAAGAAGAAGTGTGTGGCTCCTCTCTGGAGCCACAGCAGGTGGGCACACACTGCATTGTAGCTCCAGACACATCAGGGACACCTCAGCCACCCTGCGATGCACAAATCCTAGTTGTCTCCAAAAACAGCCTGGACCCAAAAGCCACAAAAAGGAGTTTCAATCCCTTTTTGCACTCTCTTGGCCTGTGCTATTTCTGACCTCATGGTGCTGACAAGGAGAATGGTTTACAAGAGGAACAAGAGAAGGAAGAGAACCGACATCACCTTTGGGCCTCTTTCCCTACAGCCCCCTTTGTAAATCTGCACCCTCCTTAAGGACTGTTTTATACCGACATGTTAACAAGGGGCTATTCATCACTGCTCCTAAACTATGTATTCATTCTACTTGCTTTGTCTGATTGAAAGTATTTAATAATTTAGTTTCCTTTCTGGTGGAAGAGATATTTAATTAATTTTTGTTCCACTGACTGAACTTATTTTAATGAGAACAACTTATTGTAGTCAACGTTTTGGAGTGGTATGAGGCTTAAATAGTAAATCATTACACAAAGAGTAGGCTTTCCATGAACTAGGGTACTGGGTTATCTGTCCAGGCTAATGGTCATCCCTTCTTTGATCCCTTCCCAAGCCCAGACAACAATCTTGCTCCACTGACTTGTTTTAACTGTTGTCTGAGACAATCCATCTTCCCGAAAAAAATGCTGGAGCACCTGCAACTACTCAGACACTGAATGGAGAATGTAAGTCACCCCTATTTTTGCTGTATTTAGCACAAGCCCTTTTCAAAGTTTGGAAATGTTAATAGAGCACTAAAGGGTGTAAATGTAGGATTCATCTCACCTAACTCATCAAATTTTCAAAGTACCATTTAGCATGCAAATTTAGACAGCTGGATTTAGCTCCCTCTGTGTTGCTATATTCCTTGTGTAGTTGTTGAAGAGTCAGTCAAAGACCAATATAGATCAAATCTAGGTGTGTAGGGTGACCTGAACCATTATTTGGGATACACTGACTATACTGATTAGAGGTTTAATTCTCTTGTCTAAGTAGAGGTGCCTGATGTGGAAAAAAAACAGTTGACACATTAACATGGAGCTTGCCAAAGGGCCTATGACAACATGGATCAGCAGTTGGAAGCCAAGACATCTCAAATACAATTGTCCATGCACACAGGGACAGGTTTAGTTCACATGGAGACACTGACCTGTATGGTCTTTGTATAGTAAAAGGGAAGATTCAGCTGCCTAAATAGGCAGCTGGTACTATTTGATAAACCATGGAGTGTCAACATGACCTCCAGCTGCTGCTCCGGAGGGTTGGGTTCTCTCTAAGTCTTGTATCTGCCAGATTCTGATCAAAGTCTCATGCTTTTTGGCACCTCTAGTGACCTTTGGCCACAGGTAGGCAGGTGATTCATGCTCATTTGAGATTTCTAAGATGATTCTTGTTGTCATTGGTTGCTCAAGTCACCCAAGAAGGCATCAAAGAAGCAAGGAACTGGATTTCAGCTCCATAGTTTTAGAGTCTTGGCCCAAACTACTGCTCTATCCTGCTTCTAGCTCTGCCGGGTCATATCCAAACACGTATGCTGGGCCTGCCTGCTCCCCTCAAAGCCCAGAGCTTTTACATTTCTTGCAGGGTACTTTAAACTAAGTCCAATCGCTTCAGAAAGAGACAGTGTTTCCTGTTTCTACAACCCAGCCGACTCCTTAATCCTTTTATCCAGCTACTGTTGTGCCAACTTGTCCTTGTGTTCCTGTTTGACCTCATCTTGATTCTTTCCTCCTTCCCACCCCCTGCACAAGGCATGTTCTTTAAACTAGTGCTTTGTGAAACAGAGTTATGTGCTTTATAGGGAAAGAAACTCTCGGGCAAGTGTGCATAAAAGCATTCACACACACATACGCATGCCCCAGGTCAGCCTCTCCCTGTTCTTTCACCTCCTCCATTCCCCAACCAACTGTGACACTGAACAAGTCACTTAACCTCTCACTGTCTGAGTTTACCCAGCCATTAAATGGGGATAAAAATACTTCACCTACCTCAGAAAGGACATGTGGGTTTAATTCCTTCATGTCTTTAAAGTGCTTTGAGTTCTTGAGCTGGACAAGAATTGGCTTAAATTTTCTCAGGTGACTAAGGTTTGCGGTGCCCAATTTGATACACATTAAAGTGGTCTTGCTTGTGCTTGCTTGATTGCTTCAACACCAAGGCTTGCCAGGGGACCTTAAGCAAATTGCTTATTTGTGCTTTTTCTTTGAATAGGAATGAGGATTTTTGCCACAGAGGGAAGGGAACTCTAAAGAAACAAATCATTGTGTATGAGGCAGTTTTTACAGTTCAGGACAACTGATGTGTTCTCTTGAGTATGTGCTTGTAAGATACCAGGCTCAGAGAGGAACAGTTTGCTTGCACCAGCACAAAATTCATTTTCACCGTTTTTTATTTTCCTTACAAGAAACAAATCTTCTCTTAGTCAAATCACTGCTAAGAACTGTAGATATAATTATTTCCATTTCAGACAACTTAGGAGGGTCTGGTTGCTGAGATTTTGCCCTGTCTTGCTGTTGTCCAAGGCACAGGCAGATGTTGTAGTTTGTCAGGAGAAGACACAACAAGATCCAATGACACGGAGCTAGCATAATCAGGTTCACCTAAACCCCAGATTTTTTAGAGTCCCGGGTACTAACCACTAAAACAATTTCACCAAGGGGCTTTGGGGTTTGCATCATCCAATGTTTTGAAATCAAGGTCAAATGACCTTCTGAAAAGGATGACCCAGCCCAGACAGAATCTTTTTGAGGCATTACACAGATGTTGGAGGAAATATTCTGATCTGAACTCTGTTACATCCTTATTAGCAAGGGTAATGGTTGTTGCTCTGTAATAGCTCCCCTCCCACTTCCCACTCATTAAAAGTTAGTGAGTAAGTAAAAAAATATGGCATTTTTATTATGATGACCCCCGAAAAGGTGTGCAGTGAATGTCCAAACTAGATTAAGATGGCATTTTTTGAGGTACTAGGTAAAGGGACCCTTCCCCTGCTGGACACAGAAGGGAGTGATTCTCCATCATTTAGCAAAAAATGGGTTTCATCTGTCTTTTGCATTTGGGGGTTGATGTTTTTTGGAGGCTATGTAGATACCTTTTTTTCCCTTCTTTCACTTTTTGTTAACGTATGTGCTTGCTTCATAACTTTTCTCACCTCTTCTCTCCCTCCGCCCCCACTTTTACCATTCACTTTCGTGTTACTGTGCCCTAACAGCAAATTAGTCACCCACTGCCAAAGGCAACATACATCACCCCGTGAGGGCTCCTTCTGCTTCCACCCGTGACCTTTAGAAACAAAATAGCCAAACGCAAACACAAAGAGATAAGGGCTCATTTTGAACACAACATTTTTATTTGCTTCAGGTGTGATTTATAAAGCTGTCACTGAGTTCTGTTGGCAGCTGCGGATGCAGTAGGAAAAGTTGTTTCTAGATCCCACTCAGTGATGGGAAGTGATTTAACTCTTTGGCTGCACCAGGAGGTGTGTGAAAAGCGTTCATTTGGACTTCTTTCGTGAAGGGGCACAAGAGAAGGTTTCAAATCCAGACGCTGATAGCTGGAGACGTACCAGAGTAAATCTGATCTTGGAATGGGGGAGTGTAATTCATGCTGACTCTCCAGAGCTCAGTCTTTCTTCCTTTATGTTAGAACTGCATTAGAAATAGGAGGTAACATAGGATTTAAGCATTCAGCTCTGTCTAACTGGGATGCAGGAGAAAATACACTTTTTTTCTGTCTTTGCTACCAGCTTGATTAATTATCTTGGACAAGTCATGTCATCCCTCTGTGCCTCGGTTTCTCCCTCACTGTTGAGAAGACTCATTTCTCCAATATAAAGCTCTTAGGGAGGAGGAGCTGAAGGAGAAGGCAACGGGACAGCTGAGCACTGCTAATGTCACCCTGCTCCAGAGCATGGTCTTGAACCTCCTGAGATGCCCTTCAGCGTTAGAGGCCCTGAAGCAGGGTTGAAATCAGGCTGTTGGGGAGCCAAGAGGTCAACTTTCAGCAGCATACAGGTAACACGAGCATGGGATAGTCCTGGTGCACAGACCATGCTGCAAGTCTGCCCTACTGTTCTGTGTTGATGGGACAACAAGGTATGTGGGAAATACCCACACTGACTGCAGGGCTGAGGGCTTCCTCTGATCATCCCATGCTTCTGAAATCCCCAGCAGGCTTGTCTTCAACATAGAATCATAGAGTAACAGAATGGTTTGGGTAGGAAGGGACCTTAAAGATCATTGAGTTCCAATCTTCCTGCCATGGACAGGCCAGGGGCATGCCAGGGACATGCCAGGGACACCTCACACCAGACCAAGTTACTCAAAGCCCCATCCAGGGTATGAATGCTGTATGGAGCATTCTGATGCAATCTGACCACCCCTGCAAGGTCAGGGGTAAAGTGGGGAGGGAGCAGAAGAGGGGCTGTGGTAACTCATGCACTGCATGGATGAGACACAGAACGCATAGCACAACCTCACTGTTGGGTTGGCACCATCAGGTGCCAAACAGGCCTTTCATCCCAAAGTCCCAAACCTCACATCAGGAACAGAACACACAACTTTTCTTCTCCCTTTAATAACCTGTATGGAATATTTCCATCGGTTCCTATTTACTTCTTTTCCCACACCATTTTCACAAGTCCATACAGTTCTCCTAGTCTTCGTGAGTGATGCCAAAGGGTCTGGGCCCCGTGACACTATCCCAGAGGTCAGGCTTATTATTTCTCCCTCCCCCATCCCCTTCTTGCCATTCATTTGAGGACTGCAGACTGGCTGTAGGTAGAAAGTGGCCTTTAGGTTGTTTTTACAGACATTATTACACTGTCAAGGCGAGGTGTAAGGCAAGGCTGTTGAAGAAAGGGATTTGACAAGTGAATTTATTTTAACAGGCAACACAATTCAGTCCATTTAAAAACAAGGCAGGTTTGTAAATGCTTCTGGGAATCAGCCCTGCAAATACTGGTGTCCATAGGCTCTCTAAAGTGTAATTAAGGCAGGAGTTGATTGACTGAAGAAAAATAGAACGTCAGCAATGAAGGCAATTATAGAAAACAGCAGCTCCTTTGCATTACTGTTCTGTTTTGTGTTCAAGCTTGGAAACTTCCTCAAGAAGGAGAGATCCTATGGCCGAACCACCCTAAAATCAACAGTAAAATCCCTCATTGGCTTTAGCACAGCCAAGATCTAAGCCCCAAAATAAAATCAATGCCAGGGAAGGCTCTGATGACATTGTTTTTAAAGGTTTTCATCTGCTTTCTAGATAACAGTGACAGTCCATAAATTGGAGCAGCCTTAAGATGGTCTGAACTATCCCAGGTGAACTTGGATAATCCAAATCTGATATTTGCATGAGTCATCCTGTGTGATGAGCCTCCCCAGTTTCCTTGCATGTCCTTGTACCATACTTCATCTTCTCTCACTCTTCAGGATGCCACCCACAGCACTTGGCAAGCATATTCACCAAAATAGGCCTAGACTACAGTTTCCCTCACAGAGAAGTCACTTCTTCACAGATGGCATGACTCATCTCTGCAACCTCAGAGTGTGGCCATTCCTTTAGCACATAACCTCTTGTGCCAACCTCTCACCCGTCATTTGACCCATGTTGTGCTCTCTGAACTCAGAGAACATAGTAGATGGGACTACATACCATGTACAGAATAGGTCTTCCAGCTTAGACAAAATTATGAGAGAAAGCTTTTCACTTAGAGATCTGGCAGGCACACACCTGACCCCAGCTGCAACCTGTAGCCAGCTTGCTTCAAAACTCCCCTGAAAAAATAAATGAGAATTTCTCTCCAAATTCATTAGGAGAAAAGAGCCCCTAATGCGTTTATTGACAGTGGCTTTTTTCCCTTCCAGATTGGGTTGGAAGGAACTTCTGCCTCTGGAACCTGATCAGTGTCTGAGACACAACATTAGAAATGCAGCTGGGCAGCTCCAAATATCATGTCTTGGAGCCCTCTCTTTCATTTTCTTTTTTCTTCCCTCTCTTTCCCCTCTGAAAAGCACTACACAGACCATATTGTTCTCCACAGTTTGGCACATGAAATGAAACACATGCAGTTATGCATTTGGAGAGGGGAGAGAATCACAGAAGTTGCCAATGGTCTTGAGTATCGACCTGTATTGTAAATAATTCTCAAAACACTGGAAAGGAAATTGTTGCCATTACCCCTAATTTATAGATGGTGAAATGGAGGCCCAGGGATGCAAAATGAGTCACTGAAGACCATTCAACAGGTTCATGGCAGAGACAGACATCTCCTGAGTGCTACCCAATAGTCACAAGACCCCACATCGGTTGTTTTGCAGTTCATAGAAATTATCTATTTTGAGCCTGGGAAAAAAAATACCTTTATAAATCTGCTGTGACCTCAGAAGATCTTTCTTCCCACCATTTCTTTCCTAATTGCTCCCACAGTGTCCTGTAGATTTTTGCAAAGAGGGGACTTGCAGAAGTGCCTGTACCATCCTTCACCAGAAAGAGCTTCTGGGAAAGGTCTCAGGGATCCGCTGCTCTGCAAGACATGATGAATGCCATGTGATGTTGTTGGCAGATTTCAGCAGCAGATGCACATATGCTGACAGGAATTTCTGTTTTCCACTTCAATTAAGGGGCAGAAGAAAAAAAAATAACCACAAGGAGCTGTTAAACTAAATTGCTAACAACCTTCAGCCCATCAGGGTTACTGACAGATTCCACAAACTGTGTGCAAAAAGGGTTTCTGGTAGAAAAATAAGGCTTTAGGGCCAGGTCTGGCAAAATCTCAGTCCCCTCTGAGAGGTGCTAAATGTCCTCAGATCCCCATGGAGACACTTGCTAATGTTGTGAGGGTATTACAGGATAAATGAGGGCACAGTCTGGGCAACTTGCCTAACTGGGGGAAAAAAAAATACTTTTGTCACTGTGTGTGGCTCTGACCAGAAAAGCTGACCCCCAGGATCCAGCTCCAAAGCCAGGATGGCTGGTTACAGTCCTGATAATGCGGTCCTGAAGAATGCTTGAGTATTAGCTCCTATGGCTGGTGGTTCTGCTGGTTCTTAGGAGCCTAAATCCACCACTGAGACACCACTAATTTCTAATAAAAATCAGAGCTCTGGCAAAGCTTCTCTTGTGTGAGCTGTTGCATTTCATCTGACTGCTTGAACCCAATGCTGTCCTCAAACTGCTCAGAAGGCTGGTTGCAACTGAAGTAATACAGCACTCAAAATAGTTGAGGATGCCTTTCTCAGTCATATGGTCCACTTCTTTTACTGTTTTCTCTTCAAAACAGTGTACATAAGCCAAAACTTGGTGAGCTGCTAGAAGGAGGTATGACTGGTGTAAGCACCCGGTCTCAAGAGAAAAAGAGTGGTGGAGTCATGAATTCATGTCTCCAGGGAGGACATCAACCAGGCCTCATAGTACACAATTCCTACAATGAAGCAGAAATTTGAAGATCCCTTCAATAACCCCATACTCCCTGAAAGTATCAGCAGATTTCTCTTCATGGATGGAACCAGACCTGCTCTGCTGTCACAGGAAAGTCTCCTTTGCCATGAGGTAAATTACCGTAGCAGCATTCACCCTCATTTGCTGCTTAACATCTTTCAGGGAAGGACTTTTTCCATCATTACCATCCTAACCGTCACATTTATTTTTATTTAGGATATTCTGTACCCATTTTGGCTGACAGATGTTACACGGAGAGCAAAGGAAATGACCACGGGACCACCAGGACACTTCTTCATATGTTCCCTGGGACGAGACTTCTAGAAAGGAGAGATTTTCCTTCCTACTCTTCTTCCCAAGGTATGTATTTTCTTTTTTTTCTGTTCTAAAGGTCTTACACTTACTCTGTAGAATTAAGAAGAGCAAAGTGACTGCTATTGGCAACAATGAGGCCATTCTATGAAGCATCCCGAGACACCGTCCCATTCAACAGTGGATGTGGGTTTTACTTTCACCTGTAGCAAACAAATACAAAATAAACAAATCCTTCCTTTCCAAGGGACCTTGCCACCTACATTGTTACTATTGGACTGGAAGTTCTCTAAGAGCAGATAAGTCGTTTTCTAGCTGTTTGTCCCCCGTAATTGTAAATTGTGGTGGCCTCCTGAAGCTGAACACCCTCCTGGGGTCTCATTTGGGCAGCAGAGTGATACAAGCTCTAAGAGCAGCCACAAGGGTCTCCTAAGCCTAAGTTCTTTCAATGCTTTGCTTATGTTTAGCCTTGCAACATTACCTTACCTCTTTTTAGGCTATTTCCATGGCAACCAGCACAACAATAAAAATCAAGTGGTGCCTGCAAGATAGGGGAATGAGGGTAGGGAAGGAAGTTTCACGACAAGAGGAACACAGGCTCTCGAGTTATTCCAACCCCACCCACTGTGTTATCTCAAGTAGGATGGTTCTTCCTACCTCAACGTAGAGCTGCCATCAAGTCTAGGAGAGAGCCAGGAAAGCCTCGTGTCTTGTAACTGGTTTTAAGGCTTTTCACTGTCAGTGGGAAAGGCTTATTTCGTGCTGTAGCAGAACTCATGGGAACAAGGTGGTGAATTATGCACAGAAAAAAAAACACAATACACCCTTTGGGCCTCTCTTTTTAACAGATTCTTCCCCTGGGCATCCCAGAAAGAGTGGTCAGGCACAAATCAAGTTGTGTGCAATTGAGAAACTGGGGGGAGGGAGGATTCTGCCCACAGCTAGAAGCTGGGAAATTCAGGGTCTGTGTGTGATCTTCTGGTTTTAGGAGTTTTACAGATATCTTGTCAGCTGTGACAGCTTCTGAAGGGCCACAATGGAGATTTTTGTAGAGGAAGACATCATGTGATCATGAAACCATAGGTAATACCGTGATGAGATGAAGTAAAATGGTTGCTGAGCTTTGAAAGTTAGAGAAACCCTTTTTTTTTGCAGATGAGGAGGATGTCAGGTGGCAAAAATTGTTTATTATGGTTTCTCCTCTGCACTTGCCTTTCTACTTGTACTTTTGGAGGATAAGAGTCCACCCCCTAGGGACAAGACAGAGTGGAAGGTATCTTCTCTGAGGTTCTGTCTCCCTCAACTTAAGTGGAAAGTATTTTGGAAGGGCATTTTAGCCCAGTCTTGAGCGAGACTTTCACTCATACAAGGCCAGGTCTGTACATACATTTGACTGCAAAAATATACATATACATATAGTGAAAATGAAGGAAGTGAGTACTACAAGAAAAGTCCCTTATTTGCAAAAATAAGAAGTCAACACAACTACTTTATAGAAAAGGTACTGACTCAATTGTTTTATAAGCTTGGATCCTTAAGAAGTGGAATATGACAAAGTAACACCTTTTTTGGATGATCAAAAAAAAAAAAGCTAAAGAATGCCTAATCCCTGGGTGAGGATGTGGACACAGGTATACAGTTGTACATACAATTACTTACAAGAAATATTCAGTGGAAGTATGAACATTAACATAACATGTGACCTCATTTGGAATAAATCTGGCAGTGTCAGGAAAACGTCCATGTAGGTCTTCTCCAGGGTAAGACAGAAACTACTGAACCTCAAGTTTCTGAGACCTACCTGATGGCCAGCTCTCCCTTCAATCCCACTTATTTTTTTTCCCAGTTTAACACAAAACCTCCACCATCACAGCCCCAAACATTTGCTCTTAAAATCATTGAGTTTTCCTCTGAGGGGAGCAAAACATGACAAGTTAAATGAATTAGGTAATGCTTTACCCCATATAATTTATGGTGCCAGGGGGAGTGGAAGCACACACATCTCTTCAGCTCATGCTCAATCTCTCCTTGTGGACCAGAGCTTGGAGATGAGATGAGGGAGGGAGGGAGAGAGGGAGGGAGGAGAAGAGCCTCCCCCTTCATTTCTTGAACCTGGAGGGGCTAGGCTAAGAAAATGGTTACCAAACACCTGGAACAGCACCTAATTAACCAGAGTGAGATTTTAGTTTGGCAGGATTAGATGCTGACAAGCACCTAGGGTGCTGTGGGTCTGGTTTTCCCACTATTGGGACCAGGGGTAACGTGCTATGTTGCACAGCCCTGTGGGAACATAAATTTGGGGGAGGTTTGAAACAGCAAGAACTTTGATGCACAGGTTTGTTGATTGACATTCCCCTTGTGGTTAGCTGGAATTAAAATTCATTGGCAGGGTAGTGTGTTAAACATTTTACTGGTCTAACTGGATGTAGTTCGAGTCAAGCCCATTGTGATTTATACTGGCACAAGGGATGGCTCAAAGAATCATGCAAAAAAGCATTGCAATGAATTTAAAATCTAGAATAGGGAAAAGGTGATTTAAATACGAATCTTAAAGTCTTGGTGAACAAGTGTTTCTTCTCAGAGAAGCCTCAATTCTTTTCTGTAAGGCAGGATGGCCATTGACGCCAGTGGAAGATCTGGTTTACTCAATTTTTGTGGGTCCTTTAAAATGGGAAGATAAGACAACACTTCTTAACTGAGTAAGGAAAGTAAAACTTGTAAGTGAAAGTATCATCTATGTCTAGTTTAAAAATCTGAGTAGCTGTCTTGTCTTGGCTGTCATTATATGGGTGATCCCAAGAACAAACCTATGATGGAAGTATATTAGCACAGCTTTGTTGATATGATTGAACAACACGGATTTATTCTTGTAAACACCAGCCCTGTGCTGTCTGCCAGGGGATAGAGAATCAGGTATTAACAGAGATGGAGGAGTGCTTATAAGACTAAAGGCCGAAACATTTCCGATATACTTTCCTTGACTCTCCAGCAGCTTCTCAATATGCTGACAAAGAGACACTGACTCTTCCTCTCCATGTAGTCAGTTCCAGACCTTTGTTACCTTTACTGTTGTGTGGGAGCTGAATGGCCATTTTATCACTTCTTCTTCTTCTTCTTCTTCTTCTTCTTCTTCTTCTTCTTCTTCTTCTTCTTCTTCTTCTTCTTCTTCTTCTTCT
>JAOTQQ010000012.1:1631249-1667198 GCA_026546715.1 Gallinago undulata | reverse complement strand
TTCTTCTTCTTCTTCTTCTTCTTCTTCTTCTTCTTCTTCTTCTTCTTCTTCTTCTTCTTCTTCTTCTTCTTCTTCATATTATTATTATCATTATCATCTTCATCATGATTATTTCTAAGCCTGCTTACACTGGCTGAATTTGATGTTCATGACTTCATGTCTGATCTACATATGGATCTGGAAAGCTGATTATTTTCTTTTTCTTTGTAAAAGACTTTTACTTATTCCCTCAGATTCTCTAGATTATAAATCCTCTCTCCTTTGGCCTGACATTTTTTTTTTCGTAATTTCTGTTCTTTCCGGTAATTCTTCCACAGACTTTCTCCAGTTGGTCCTAAGTTTACCCAAATGTGGTTCTTACAGTTGCAATATTGGCTAAGTGTTGGATGGCTGTAATAAACACCCAGCTCAAGTGGAGATACTCAGAACAGGATTCAGTTACCTAAAGATTTTTAAGGTCTTAAGGTATCATTAATACCTTGAAATACCTTTCTCCTATTTCCTGCTCCAAAAAGCCTCATTTCTGATGATATCTTAATTTTTGCATTTCCTTGCTCCAGCACACTCTGTGATTTAAGTAGGATCACGAAATTCTCTACATCATTGTGAAACTGTCTGTAGCTGTTAACCGGTCGTCCAGGGTCTGTTGGGGGACTTAATTTTTTCACAAAATCAGTTGAGCTTCAAATTGCTGTAACATGTAAATTGAAGTAATGAGGGGAAGAGCTAACTGATTTTCTTCAGTCAGCTCTGGAACAGAGGGTTTTCATTAGGGAAAAACATGATTCCATCAAAATTTCCTTCTCATACACTTTTGTCACAGGCTGAACGGATCTTTTAAAGTGTTTGTGCCTATTGCCAGATCACCCAGTGCAACAGTATTTGCGGCCTCTTTTATCCAAGTTAAACACTGGTGAGCATATTGCAAAGCTAATATTTATTTAGTATCTAATCAGGCTTGTTAAATTATCCGGGCCCTGCCAAGATCAGCAATATAATTTGAGCTCCACACTCACCCACCACCACCATTCACCTGGTGCTGGGTAGGAGCTGAGCACATTGATAGACTGCCATGGTCATTAGGATTCAGAGGTGATCATTTATCACAGCAAACAAGTAGGAATGGTGTTTTCTATTTTCCATGCACCATTAGGCCTGGGGTGTTTGCACTTCATGGGTATATACATTTGGAAAGTTGATTTCAATTGAGCTGAAACAGTTTCAGCCCAGACTTCAAGCCAACATATGATCAACCTGTGTAATCCCAAAGGGGACATCACAAAATTGTTTTGGAGGAGGTGTTATGACTCTTATTCCAAAAGCCACATGTTATCAGCCTCATTTGTGTTGTATTAAAGCTAAATAGATTATTTAGGAAAGGGAAGGACATTCCTTTGGTGTGCAGTCCATACTGAGTTCAAACCAAGACTATTTAGAAAAGCTAAAATGGGCGAAGAAATGGTACAAAACACCACAGGAGAATTGACTGAAAGGAGGCAACAGGTTGGTAGATAAAACATTTACCCAAGTCTCAAGACATTCAGTTTCAAGTAGTTAATCTTATTTAGGCAGAGGGAGAGCCTGAGCAGGGATAACTTATGCAGAAAATGACCAAGATCCCTGATAGACAGGAAATGTCTGTTCTTGGGGGAAATCTCGTACTTCTACTGCGCTCAGAAACTCGGCTGGAAAAACCTCCCATGAAGAAAGCTTCACCAGGACCTTTACATTCCTAAGAAAGCATTCCACTTCAAAATATCCACCTTCTCCAGTCCAAAAAAGTGAATTCAAAACATTCCTAAACAGTATTACCATACTTCTCAAACAGCCAAATGGTGGATTCATCTGTCCAATGTAGGCATGTCAAAGTTTGTTGGGAAATTTCTATGAACAGAAGTTTCAGCAAGTTAGTTAGAAAACAGATATCCAGCATATTGTAGGTAGGGTTGATGTTATTCTGGAAGGAGGAAAAAATGGTGAGATAAGTTATTTCTCAAAGTCTCATCCTGACATCTTTTATTACAATTATATGCTGACAGTGCTTTCAAACACAACAGTGCTCTGAATGTGGTACAAGTCACCTCAGAAAAAGCTCAGTTCAGAAAAGGTCCAAAATTGAATGAGCACATCAAGGTGAGTTAAAATGTTTTGGTTTTAAGGAAGTTAAGTTCCATTTGAATTCTCAGTCCTGAGCTCTGTCTGTGCTAGGGAGGGGGGTGATGCTTAGAGAAAAACCCTCTGAAGTTATTGGAGCTATGAATGAACCCTGAACTTCTCTTAATGGGATGAGCTCTAGGTTTGGATCCATATGGCTTCCCATTCATGTGGGAAAAATCCAGAGGAAATTCAGCTTCACTGAAATAGACATTATACAGAAATAGACCAAGGCAACTCATGCCCACAAGATCATTCTGTCTTCTTTAAATACTAAGGAGAGGAAGAAAATCAGTGCTTTACCTTTCCATGACATAGCACTGTTGGACTAGAGCTCAGGTTTCTGCTCACAGCAGGCACCGCCATGTCTACATGGCACTTGTGTCAATCCAGCCATCATCATGATTTACAGTGTCTTGAATTCCCACAGTCCCCAGACTCCTCTGTCTCGTCGTTGTTTCTCTGCAGGATTCCCGTGGTCTGAGAGGTGGCAGAGAGCCCAGGCATTGCCCAAGACCTGGCCTGAGCTGCTCTGTCCCTGCTGATTCATGACAGTCATTCCTAGGTGTCTCCTCAACAGCCCTCTCGTGCCAATCAGCTGCAGGAGCCTTTATTTTCTTGTGGTGAACCACTCTCCCCTGAAAAGTCTCTTGAGGAAGCATTATATTTCCTCACACAGGCTTTGAACTTCTGGATTAGCACTTTCCTTCACAGCCTGAGCACTTCCTGCACAGAAGGAATTTGTTCTGCAGCCTTTTGGGAAACCTTGGGTTAACATGAATGAGTGAAATCTGACGGCGAGAGGCCGTTTCCAGTTTCCCTCATCCTAACAGCCCATGGGTTTTGCCTCCTTACAGGCTTCAGTCCTGACTCAGGATGAGCTAAGTGCTTTGTGGGGCTCTTGCACTTACGGAAAAGGCAGAGCAGCTTGAATTTCTTTCACTGAGTGTTTCATTACTTCAAAGAATCTTGCAGTTACCTGATAGAAGAGACCAGCCATCCCAAAACAGCTCACCTGGGGTAAACTGCTACCTTAAAATTTTCAATTTCTGCATTCAGACCATCCAAATGTTCTGTTAAAACAAACGTATTTGCAGTGATGTGAGCATCCTCTATCCACAATGGTGCAGAGACTGAAAAACACTGGGTTTGTACTCAAATATTATTAAAAGCATTTGATAAAAATATGTTTAAACATTCAGGTGAAATTAAGTCTTTCACACCTATGTACTTTCCCTTGATTTGGTCAGAAATTGGGAGGAAAAAAAAAAAAAGCTATTAATATGCATTTGCAGGGTAAATTCTATATAGTTCAAAGAGAAAGGCCAAGGTAAGGAGCATGACCCTGATAGCCCAGCTGACATCTCAGCAGTTGCTCCTCTCCCTGAAAGTACTTTATTTAAGTAGGGTTTGAATCATGCTCTGGAAATTCAGGTTCCTCCATGTTAGCATTAGCCCACACCCCTGACTTTCACTCCACTGCAATTATGTGGGTTTCACCCTCCATTATTATCATGTAGACAGATTCAATCAATCATTGTTTTACTGTACACGATGACTTAGTGTTAGATCTGAACTTATAAAGCAAGCAGAAATTAATGTACAGGCATTTTTCTTTCAAACCTGCTACCCAATGATTCCTATGGCATATTAATTGCTGGGGGTGGGATTTAGATAAACAATGATTGAAGTCCTTGGTTTTATTCTTTTCTGTTATCATTTCTGCCATCTTCTCAATGAGAGAAAATATTTGGGCAAAAGAGTCTATGATGACATTAGTACAATGCAGAAAATTTCCAGCATTCAGTAAAAATCCAGTTTAAACTGAAAAAGAAAATGAACAACAAAGTAGCCTCTGAAGCGAGCTTTCCAGGGAAAGAAACCTGGAAAAACTGAACTTATTCTGTTGAAGGGTGTGGGTTGGGTTCCCTCCCACCATCAATGGAGTAATTTCCTGCCTGATTCCTCCTGCTACACCTTGAGCTATCTCCATGGGATGGGCATCTTTCTCCTGCATTGAACACAGTTTGGACACCTAGAGAGCCTTCGAATAAATGGGGAAATTTTTTCCATTTTGCAGAAGAGTTCAGAAATATCAAGGGCTGCAGTAATGAAGCTCTCAATATAATTCAGTTCCCAGGATACAACCAACCATCTCTACTGCAGTGGTCTAAGTGGTTTGGAAATTCTCAAATTCCTGTTCTGGAAAAGAGCATGTAATAGGGTCCTGAGGAGTGGAAACCAAGTACTTTTTATCAAGGAATAGGGCCTGGTTAATTGCTGATTTTTATTAAATTAGCTCTAATAGCTAATTTTAGAGAAAATTCACTGAAATTGGATTTTTCAGTGTCTCAAATATTCTCAAAAACTGCTTAATCAGAAAATTTCTACTCCATTTTAAATAGATTGGGTTAGGAATAGCACAAATGTATAAAAAACAAGGAGGGGAAAAGGGAGGCAACAACTTTCCAATATAAATAGTGCTATCGCAGAAACATGATCAGCAAGTGAACAGGAATTGCAGAGGATGGCTGTTCTTGTGCTCTGGCTATTAATCCGGATGCCGGGTGAGGTTCAAGTCCTTGCTAAACTCTTGTAGACCAGGGCAAGTCACTAATTCTCTGTTCCACAACTTCTTTATAAGATGACCAAGTAGACCTGCTTCTATCCCACGTGTACGGTTCATCTTTGCAACTCCTACTCTCCTTCCCTTGCAGAGCAGCTAAGTGCAGGGCTCTCAAGTGATGACTAGGTCACTGGAGGAAAAAAAAAAGGAAAATAAAAGAGTCTAAAACTGGCGCTTCTCATTTCATTGGCAACCCTTGGTGCATTTTTCTCTCTCTTTCCTCCTTTTCACACTTGCTTGTTCAGGAAATGAGGAATGGTGGAATTTGTGCATTAGAATTGGCTGAGAATTTTCTGCTAACACTTTTTTTCCTAGAAAGAGCTCCGATTCACCAAGCTGCAGCGATTTCCTTTAAGTTGCTAAAAAATTGCTATTAAAAAATAGAAAAAAAAAAAGAAAGTTTTTTGATATTGTTGTATACAGATGTGAGCTTCTTTGAAGAAAATGTTTTAATTTTGCTTTGAAATTACTCTTGCTTTAACAACTTTATTGCTCTGTTTTTGCTTTATTTTTTAAAAGGGACCTAAAAGACCAAAAATATCTCAAATGACATATTCTGAATTTTTCACGCATTACTGGACTGCAAAAATTGTCAAGTTTTGACAGGAAAACTTTTGAAATCTGAAGTTCTCACAGGACAAAAGGAAGTTTCACAACCAGCTCTATTTCAATATTATGATTATTTTCTTTGTGTGTGTCTGAGGTGGGGGGGGGGGGGGAATTTTATGGAAATCTGATTGAAAAATATGTTTGCTGGATCTAGCCACATCCTGCATTCTTTATCCTACAGCAAATCCAGAGTGACTTGAATAATCTTCATGGCTTTGCAATCTGTGCTGAGATAAACAAGAGTAGAATAATTTGTCATGATATCCCTAGAAGAAAAATAAGTCTAGATGTCACATCATATTCATCTCTGAAAACATAAGAGTGTTGCTCTGGTTTAATTGCTAGTCCAGTGTTGGCAGGCTCACCAACTCCTGCCTGCAAATTCTGTCAAGAAAAGTGGTCACAATATTGATTTTGAAAAGCTTCTCTCCACATTGGGAAGAACAGAGCCTCCCACAGGGTGGGGTGGTGGGGGAGGCACACAATGAGCAGGAACATGGAGTTTATAATGGTCATGGAGCAAAATGGAAGGTAACATAGAATCATAGAATCATTTGGGTTGGAAAAGGACCTTAAAGATCATCGGGTTCCAACCTTCCTGCCATGGGCAGGGACATCTCCCACTACACCAGGTTGCTCAAAGCGCCATCTAGCCTGGCCTTGAACACCTCCAGGGATGGGGCATCCACGACCCCCCATGGCAACCCATTCCAGTGCCTCACCACCCTCACTGTAAAGAAGGTGGTAAAGAAGATTGGAATTGACCAGCCTGAAGAAGAGAAGGCTCCTGGGAAGACCTTATAGCAGCCTTCCAGTATCTGAAGGGGGCCTACAAGAAAGCTGAAAGGGACTTTTTACAAGGGTAGGTAGCCACAGGACAAGGGGTAATGGCTTCAAACTGAAAGAGAGTAGATTTAGATTAGATATCAGGAAGAAATTTTTTCCTATGAGGGTGGTTAGACACTGGAACAGGTTGCCCAGAGAAGCTGTGGGTGTCCCATCCCTGGAAGTGTTCAAAACCAAGCTGGATGCTCATCTGGCCTCAAAATAATCAGCTTAAATTTTTAGAATTGTGTTCTATTAAAGCATTGATCCTTTGGATTTTTCATTCTTGTTTTAAAGGTCTGTAAATATTAAATTTTTCGTATTCGCCATAGGATGGAAATTTAATTTCCAATTTTCATAATGTTTGCACTAGTGGAAAAACCACTTTCTAGTTTAATACTCTGATTAATAAATTCTGGAAAGGCAATGTCCTTCCACTTAATAAAGTCCCAATCAGCTTTTTACCGTTCTAGCATACCGGTTTCACCAGAGCCTTTCTTGGGAAAGGTCACACTGCTCTGGGCTGGAATTTACAATCAAAACCAAAGGGGAACAGACACATTAAAAAGCAGCTAGAAGTGTAGTGGTTAAAATATGTATCTGAAATGTGGAAGACACAGTTGCAGTTTTCAAACAAATAAAAATACAAGAAGGCCTTGATGTTTCATACTTCAATGGCATACACAACCATTGGACTGTTGAGAACTTTCTTTTTTATCTTTTATTTTTAAAGAGGAAGACTTTAGAAGATCCTCCTTTCACACAGACTAGAGACATCTTTGTCATCTCAAATTTATACAGGACAGGGAAATTCATTACAGCACAGCAAAGAAGGCAAAATCCTCCCAGGAAGGTGAATGATGCACAGGACTATGTCCTGTTCATGTTGGTCCATTAGGTGGTTGGCACTATAAAATTGCAGACAGCTGCTACTAGTTTGCCACTGTTTTTTCACTCCAGCAGCAACCATGTTTCAATGGTAAAATCTTGGTATATTTAGGAAAGAAGATGGAAAACTATTCATTTTTTACCAATTTTCATTGCCAAAAAATATTCTTTTTTTTTCAAGTCAATCACCACGTCTGAGTTTAGACTTCACAGAAGTTTATAATAAAACATTTCCCCTACAAACGGGAGGGCTTGAACTCAATCAGCAATTCCTAATGATGTTTATTCATGTTATGGTATTTATTTAGCTGCATAAAGTATGCTGGGGATTGGAATTTCTCCTGGCAAGTCCTGCAAATGTGTCAAGGAAAAATCTCTGTTCTGAAATCTGCCAGTGAAAAGCCAGAATAGACTGTGCTCACATTATTTGCCCTGGAGCAAATATCTCCAGTGAATTGGAATTCTACAGCTTGCACGTGACAGTAAAACACAGCAGAAAAATGGAATTAAGGTTCTGTCTGTCTAAGGTGCTTCCATGACTCAATGATGAGAGGGCTAGAACCCCTCTCCTATGAGGACAAGCTGAGAGAGCTGGGATTGTTCAGCCTGCAGAATGGAAGGCTCTGGGGAGACCTTACAGCAGCCTTCCAATACGTAAAGGGTGCTTCAGGAGAGCTGGGGAGGGACTCTTGATCAGGGAGTGGAGCCATAGGATCAGGGGTAACGGTTTTAAACTGAAAGAGGGGAGATTTAGATTAGATATTACAAAGAAATTTCTTTGCTATGAGGGTGGTGAGGCACTGGAACATGTTTCCCAGAGAAATTGTGGGTGCTCCATCCCTGGATGTGTTCAAGGCCAGGTTGGATGGGGCCTTGAGCAACCTGGTCTAGGTGTCCCTGCCCAGGGCTGGGGGTTGGAACGAGGTGATCTTTAAGATCCCTTCCAACCAGAACCATTGCATGATTATATGACTCTTGTCAGCAAGGGACCACCTAAGTCTCAAATATGCTTCCTTTTGAAATGCCCTTGTTACCTAGGAAAGGTCATTATCCATATTTACCAAACTAGCAAATGAGGGGCAAGATTCAGGCCTATATTTTATTTTTTTTTAATTACATTGATATTTTGCTCATATTCATTTTTTTCTAAATGATACTTTTTTGGTACCTTTAAAAATGCTCCTTATCTACTCTGCCCAGCATCAAAAATCACAGTGCATCAGAGCCAGGCATTGAAACACTGAGGGCTTTACCAGTTGACTCGTGTTGGTGGACCACAAAGAACGTATTTGACACTGTCAGGAAAGAAACATAAAACTGTTTGTGCAGTTATAAGAGTTATTTTTCTAAAAAATCTTTTCCTTCAGTTGCATTTTAAGGTCTCGTTTTCACACCCCCACTAAGCCCATGGCCAAATATAAAGCTTCTAAATCTGTGCCATTTGATTGACATCAGTGGAGACACTGACTGGCCTCAGTTAAAGTTTTAGATACATTTGGACCATGAAAGATCACTATAGTCTGTTCAGAATTACAGCGTGAACCCGCACATATCAGTGTCAATTTGTCAGCCAATCAGTTGAGTCATCCAGCACCATGATTGTAGAAGAAAAATTCATTTAAATAAATATATTTTGGGGGGAAGAATATAGTAATTTCACTGGGGAGACTTGCTGTTCAAGGACATGCTTAAATATAAATCTGCACTTTCATCGTGCCCTCTCCTCTACCTTGTCAAGCCTGGGCATATTTAAAGGATAAAAGATAAAGAGGGAGCTGTAACGAGTGTGGAGAAGACTAACGCAAAAAGTCGCCAAGAAAAACAAAGTGAATGTCCCTGTGCAAACCACATCCTTTGAAATATCTGCAGTGCAAACGTACACTCTCAAATTTCATTATCCTATCTGTTCCATGTGTGTCACTTTGGCTTATTCATTGAAGAATCCCCAAACGCACTTCCATACACTTGGGAGCACTGCGCTGGAGATAATTAAGAGGGAATAAAACTTTCCCTGTGCGGTGAAGGATTGGTAAGAAAAGGATGGATTTGTGGCTTCACTTTTTTGTAGAACTCTTTTCTGCGGTCAGTACCACTGCATTGCTGAAAATAGCCATAAGACATGAAAAGAAATGGTCTCTCATTCCTGCCACTACATCCCCTTGTGTTCTGTTACCATAATTGCCCTATACCAGCATTTCCTCTGACCCATGGGTCCCAGTCCAAAAGACAGATATGTCCTTGAGCTTAACTCCTCATTGATATTCACAGTGAGTTTTCTTTGACATGGCCACAGGTTAATGTAGGGTAGCTGGTGCCAGACACATGTAACTCCAGTTTCCTCAGATGATACACCCAACTGGGTCATGCCCACTGCATCAATGGTATGCACTGAGTGGTTCTTGCGATTTTCAATTTATCTATGGAAACAGTAAAAGTATCTATGATACCCTCCTTGACTGACATCCACCTGGACTCACACAAAGGGAAGTTACTTGCAGATAAACACACACACACTTTAAAATCTCCAAAACGGTGGATATATCTCTGTCCTGAAGATTTTTGTTAAGGTGTTGGGAGAAGTATCTACACCATTGGACTGTTCTGGCCAAGCCAGAAATAAGACTGATTGAACCAAATATAGAGAAAGACTTTTGCAGCTGAACTAGCCACCAAAGCTGAACTTTGCTCCCCTTGGATTCAAGGAAGAGCTGGTCAATAGAGTTTAGGTTATGATTCACTTACTCCTAAAATAAAAGTCTAAAACAGATCTAATGAATCACATCTAAAAGTGGCTACTTCTCTTTGTTGACTATAAATGGAGTCCAGAGTGCCTGGTTTAACAGTAGATAACTATGTTGTTGTTACCCAAAGGTAAGAGGAAGATAAATTTAGATAGTTTTCTTTAGCTAATTGGAATGAACTATCCTTCTTCTTGAAGCTGTCTTTGGAGATTCTCTTGCAGGAAGAAAAAAATGCCTTCTGTGAAAATCACATCCATCACATAGTCTCAGTGTGCTGTATCTTGTATACACAAAATCTGAATATTTGGAGAGTTACTTTTTGTAAGTGGGAAACTTTACATGCCCACAAGACTAGGCAGGAACATTTTAAAATGTACTTTAAAAAATATTCCCCACCTGCATCCAGTTCTGGGACTCCCAACATAAGAAGGAGTGGATCCAGAGGAGGCTACAGACATGCTCCGAGGGCTGGAGCCCGTCTGCTATGAGGACAAGCTGATAGAGTTGGGGGGGTTCAACCCGGAGAAGAGAAGGCTATAGGGAGAACTTAGAGCCCCTTCCAGTCCCTAAAGGGGCTACAGGAAAGATGGGGAGGGAGTGATAGGACACTCTTTCTTAGGGAGTGGAGTATCGGACAAGGGAGAACAGTTTTAAAATGAAAAAGGGGAGATTTCAATCAGATATTAGAAAGAAATTTTTTACTGTGAGTGTGGTGAGACATTGGCCCTGGTTGCCCAGAGAAGCTGTGACTGCCCCATCCCTGGAGGTGTTCAAGGCCAGGTTGGACAGGGATTTGAGTAACCAGGTCTAGTAGGATGTCCCTGCCCATGACAACAGGATTGGACCTAGATGATCTCTAAGGTCCTTCCAACTCTAACCATTCTATGATTCTATGAAAACGCATATTCTGTTTGAGAGCTGGCTCAGGTCTTGACAACTCGGGACCACTGTAAAATTTTGTGGATGTGATCCTTTTCTTTATATAGCATTGTCCCTTCTAGTGTACCCCAATGCACTTTGCAAATTGACGTTCAATTTAGCAGAGAATAATTCTCGTTTCCTGTGTTTCCAGGAGATTTTTTGTTAGGGACGTTAAGCAAGAGATGGATTTACCTGAGTAGGAGCAGCTCCAGTGGCGTGACACACCAAGTGTAAGATTGATTTCAAAGAGCAAGGCAAATACTGGTTTTGCATGTAGATGTCTGTAAGTAAGCTGGAGACTGGGCTCATATAGCCAGTGGAGGGTTAGTCAACACGACCAACATAGTCTAGCAAGCAACATCTAAACACACACAGGGACTCGATTCGCCTGTCTAAATACAGCCACCTAACATCATTTGAGAGGCTCCAAGACACCCACACAGATGTCCTGTCTGGCAGACCAACACAGGGTTTATAGGCTGTCCTTGCCCCCATGGTGAAGAAACATGGAGGTCAGGAGGAATACTTAGGTGATACCAACCAACTTTATGTTTAAACAAAGAACATAGCCGTACCATGGATGTGGATAGCTAGTCTCCCAAGTAAACAGTGGTTTTATGACGAGCTCTGAAACCAAGGCTACATATGGACATGAAATTGTGGATACCACATCCTAATTCTTCTCCTAAAAATTATGTAGAACGAACCCCTGACTGTCACTGCCTCTATTAGCAGTTCCTTATCTTACAAAGCAGTCGTGTTAGACTGTGTTCTGCAACGTGGGTTTCTAGAAATACCACTACAATTGTGATGGCTGACTGTTGAAACTTGATCTCCACTGACTGCCATAAAAGTTTAGATACTTAATGCACATACAGGCAGCGTTTCGTTCTCTCCATCAACCATAAAGGGAGTTACGGTGAATTAGCTCAGCTGTAGACAACTACATTGTGGAGCTGCACTTTCTCATATGTAGGCATCTCAGTTTAGGAACTATAATCTGTGAGATAAATCCCACCCTGGATTACCAACTTCTTTTGCTTTGAAGAAAAAGCTTCATCATACCATTTGCAGAAGGATTTGGGGCCAGAGTGTGCTGTAAAAGTGGTGGTAGAAAAAAATAGTTCTACAACTCCATCATCTTATTGGTGTTTTGTTGATTTTCCTGAGAGATGGCTGGAGGTAGGATGAGTAATAAGTGGCGTGGTTTCAGTTTTTTATTTTTTTTTTTTTCCCTTTATTTTTTTTTTTCCCATGATTTTCAGAGGGGTTTCACTGCACTGCACAGCACTCTGGAACATCTCCCCTGTTTATACTACTGCAATACGCAAAAAAGAATTTATTCATCTATTTCATAAACCTACCATCACAGTCACTGCAAATTCTCTTGCAGGCCTTAGCAGATAATCTAATGTCTCCTCCCGTCCACCTCCCACACTTTTCATTTAACCCCGAAGTTAACCCAGAAACCATACCTCAGAATGCCGCAACAAAGCGGAAGGACACCGAGTTTGGTCAAAAAGCATTTCTGGACGAGAAAATGTTCTAGGGCCTTTCTGCTGCTCAATTATTACCTGTCCTCTTCTGCTTACAACTACATGGGCAGATTAGTATTTATTTGCTTATTCCCAGATTTTTTAGGTTTTGTGTAGAAGGGCAAACTTTCAATATCACTACAGAGTTTTTTTTTTATTAACCAACTCCACATCTGCCCTCCAGCAACTAAACCAGAGCTGAAGCAGCAACAACACCACAAAAAAAAAAAAAAAGAATTAAAAAAAAAAAAAAAAGAAAGAAAAAGAGTGGTTTGTCTTGAACTTTATATGGCCCAAAGCACCGGCAGCCCAAGAAATGAGAGAGCGTTTAGCTCTGTCCTGGGACTCGTGAAAAGAAGTCAGAGACAAGTCAGTCCTTGGGCTAGTGCTGGGAAATAAAAAGGGACTTTTTCTATCTGTGCATTCATCAATCTCTGTTTGCACTGAGAACCTCCTGGCTTTCCCACTTCACCTAAAGCCTCCAGGTGTATTTTATAAGCCTCATAACAGGTTTGGAGCCTCAGTTCAGGAGTTTAATTTTCACATATGATGCCATCTGCTGTCTGGACAGCCCATGGGGGAATCCTTATTAAAATAACTCCGAAGCAGTAAAGCCATATATGTAGCTTTACAGCTCATGGAAGGAATTATAGTCATTCAGCCAATAAGAAGAATTGCTCCATGATGGCATAACAACTTTTCTGTGTATGTAGGGCCTTTAGTTAAAAAAGAAGCTTCTCTCCAAAGTGCGCTGTGAAAATTCAAAGTAAAACTGTAACAGGTGACAACTAGTGTAATAAATAGTATTTCAGTGCAGCTACAGGGTTTTATACTGCCTAGGAAACAGTTGGTGTTTACTGATTGAGGAATGCAAAAAATAATATTTCCCCAATGTCTTCCACTCATTAGTTTCATTTTCTGCTCTGAGGTGGGAAATCTTTTGGAAATTAGAAGACTTTAAAAGTTTTAATGGCAAACACTTCTTTTGCATGAGGAAATTCACGTTTCCAGAAGCCCCCAATGAAACAGTTTAAAAAAATAGAATTCAGAGTGGCATTAATTTCATTTAACTTTAAAGAGCCTACAATGCAGAAATCACCATCTGGACCAGTGAGCCAGAACTCCCTTTACAGTCAAGGGAGATTTATACAATTTAGTCACTGGAGTTGAAGGCTCTATTCCTAAATCTGACGTATGAAGTTCAACTAATCTTGTCCTAAACTACTTATTCCTATTTTCTACAAGATATATGAGGGACCATCTCAGCCTTCAGTGATTACACTGTAGATGTCTGCAATTATTAGAGGAGCTTTTTCCCCATGACCACATGTGTCCTGAATCATTCCATATAGATTCCAGATTATTTTGATATTGGCCACAGGGAATGCTCTTTATGCTGTCTTTTGGTCACTGGGATGAGAAAATCTGTTTTTACTCATGCCACAATCAATCACAGACAGGAATTGTAACATGTCTATACCCACAATAACCCAAATGAATGTACGTAGGTGATGAGGGTTACAGGCAGAGGTAGTTTCTTTTATTAAACCCATCAATGTCACTAGGGAAAAAAAAAGTGACAAACCTTTGGGCACAAGCCCTTCTTATCACAAGGGGTAAAGTCTAAATATTGTCTTCTCCATGAAATTAGGTGCAGGGTGGTGCACCTGAGACCCTGTTGCTGACTAATTCAATAGCCATACTTCCATCTACTTACCTCAAAGTATTGTAAGGAATTATACTTTTCTGTCCTCACAGTGAAGTTTACCTGATGCTGCTCCAGTGAAATGAAGAAACTGTGTTTCCAGAGTGCTGGCTGAATGGAGGTTTTTGGAAGCAGGCTTAAACAGAACGAGGAAGGGGCTGTGCAGCGCATGGACATCATCCAAGAATGTGAAGATGTTCTTGCCAATGTGAGTTGAACATGTAAATCCAGGTAAGCAAAGAAATGAGAGGTTAATTGGGACAAAGAGATAAGCTGAACAGGTACCTATTGAGAACTGAGGCAATGAGGGGAAGAAGGGCATACATGAAGATGTTGATGTGGCATGGCACGGTAATTGAGAGGACTCCAGACCTGTAAGTCTGTTCTCAGTGGTCTGAGGTCCTCTGCTGCATCAGGCTTCTCAGGTCCTCTTGGTAGCAAAACATTACCAAAGAGGTGAAAATGTGAATGAATAAATCAGCCTGGTTTTGGAGTGTGAGAAAAATGCTGTGACAATGCCAAAGATTTTCAGCCATACATCAAGCCTCCCTACATGGTCTAGATGCCAAAAGCTGATTTCTGTTCTCGAATGAAATACAGTTGAGAGGTTCCTAAGCAAACAAATTGATGTGATAGATAAGATAAACTGATTATCATGTCTAATAACAAAGCTCCACATGTTCAATAAATATCTTAGCTCCTAGGTTTCCAGCCTATTCCTCCAAATATTTAAATAATTAATCACAAAAAAAGAAGCAGAGATATTGCTTTAACTAACTGAAGTAAAATAAAAGAGTGGTCCAGTCAATATTTTTTTCTGAGTTCCTCTACTTGTGACTACCTGGCCAAAATTAATAAGAAGTTGGTCACTTTGTAAATGTGATGTGAAATGCTGAAAAACAATGGAGGAAGGTGGAGCAGTTTCTGAACATCTCTGAGCCTAGCCCTGCACAGAGCTTAATATCACCCTTAACTCTGAGTGCTTTCGATTTTCTGTGGCAAGATCTCATTTTTTCAGTTCAGTGTAGAAATATCACCAAAAATTTTATGTTACACACAAGACTCTCAGAATGGTTCCTGATTTATGACCCAACTCTACTAGACCTGTGCTTCCCACGTCGGTCGTGATACGGTCTCACTTGGGCTTGGCGACCCCACTGGTCAGGCACAATTGTGACTCCTGCCGGGATGTTGCAGGTGGCGTTTGCTGAAACCAGGGAGCAGAGGACTTTGCAAGGCTTTTTTGACTTCTGTGGAGTCTATTGCAAGGTCTGTTCCCTCCCTTTGGCCATAGCCAAAGCCTGTCGCCTGCCATATGACCCATCACAGACTTTCACAGGCCACTTGTGTCCAATACAATCAAAGCAGAACAGAATGTGAGAGAGATTATGGCTGTAGAGAAAAACACTCTACCAGTCCTCTTTACTTTAATTAGGCAACTTGAGAGGAATTGTGGCTGCTGTCTGTTAACTCCAGGGAATTTTACAAGTTTAACTCACCCTAGAAGCCAGGAAAAATCAGGTTGTCAAAAACAGCAATAAGAATACAAGGATCACTGTTGTGGTAGGCCTATCCATGGCATGAATGTGTAAGGCAGGAAGATATTTCTTGCTTCTTGTCATGGATGGGAAAGACCATCCTCAAAAAGGTGAAACTGCTAGAGTCTATAAAAAGCTCTGTGGCAATATGAGGAACAAAACCTTAGTTTTCATAAACAGAATGTTTATTCTTAGTCTGGTAATTATACCTTTGCATCAGGATTTCACTTAAATTCAACTTGACAGCACACTCAGGGCCTTGGAATTGTATCTGTGTCTTTATCTGACTATCTCTCGTGCTCAATAGTCCATGCCATTGGCCAGGAGTAAGATACCTAAAGAACCACATAGGCTGAGCCTAGGACATTTGCTAATGCAAATCGTTATTGTTGTATTCACTTAGGGAACTAACTTTTCAAATTTGCAGATTACTAGTGTTTATAATTTGGTCTTCTATAACTAGAAGTCATCAAGACCCAATCAACATGCTTTATCTTCCTTGCTATCATTAAGCAAATGCTTCTTGGAACTGGCTTGTTTTTCCTAACCAGCTGGTATATTAATCCCAGAAATTCAATATTTACTTAAGATAAAATGTCCTCCCAAGAGAAGTCAAAGCTAGAACGCTTCTGTCCTGAGCAAGCGCAGAAAGAACCAGTGGGAAATGTTCCCCTTTTCCAGAGCTCAGCTCTGACAATGGGAACATGGAGGAAATAGCAACCAGATTGAAAATAAGAGGGGAAAAAATGAAAAAAATATGAACGTGGAGTGAAAAATGGATATGGGGTGAATTGCACATAATGGAGTGTGACAACTTTTGAACTCCAGAAATTGTTCAAGGATTTTCAGAACCTTCTCTGTAGAAAATTTGGTCTCATATGTCCATATGCTTTTTGATGGAGCCACTAAACCTCCATCAGATTGACAAATGGTGGCTCTAATCTGGCAGCATTAGTTTCCACAGACAATTATAAAGGTTATGCAGATGGTAAAGGTTTTAGCTAACAGTAATGTTAGCAATAACAACACAGACCCTCCAGAGCAAGTCACCTGTTTTCTCATGTAAATTTAAATTACTGTATCCTTATAGCTCCCACTTAATACAGTTACATTATGTCAGGTTACAAACCCATCTTCAATTGGCAGGCAGACATGTCTTTAAAGTTTTTCTGAGCATTTCATAACAAGTCTATGATGAGGATAAACGGAGAATCCAAATATTTCAACTCATCATTACACCCCACTACATCAGTTTTCCTTTCATGCTATTATTTGAGATGCCTTTTCCATAAAAAAAGAAAAGTAAATTGTGCATGTATGGAAACATGTATCACAAAGACAGAGCTTACAACATTCAGAAATATTTGCTTTTCTAGTTTGATACCGATGTTCCTAACCAATTCTTAAACACACAGTTTATCGAGTTTCAGGGTGAGTGCCTGAGCTGTGAGAAGTACAGAGAAAATAATTCAGACAGATTAGCATGCAATGAGATGTCTCTTTGAGGGTTATAGATAGTCTCCAGAGCTACAATGGACAAAAGCTACAGGAATGTAAAGAATCCTGCCTCAAAATCTATTCTAACATAAATGACTCTATAAGAAGCGTACTTGGAAACCCAAAATTTGATGTTATTAAATTTTTCTTCTGTCCTGGTGAAATCCCTTTCCTTATGAAAACATCACAGGGGGACGGTGGAAAAAGAAGGCGCCACATGTCCCTGATTTCAAGTGTCCCCTCTGGCCAATACAGAAAACACAAACAAATATTTTGTGAAAACTCAAACTTTCTTCTTATGCATCAATAATTATCATGGGATGTTTTTCCACCTTGATGGACTTCAGGACTTCAAATATAACATCAACATATCTGACTATCTAGCAGTTCATCTACTGGGATGTTCTGTGTCTGAGAATGGCCAATGCCTGGTGCATCAGCAGAAGATATAATGGCCTCAGACTCTATTATTTATGTGGCATAATTTAGCACCATACAGGTATATCTTGGGACAACTTTGAATATAAGTTGGTTTGCCAGAAACAAATCAGGGGAAATCTGCCAATGTAACAGTCCTGAAAGAGGTGACAGTTGCCAAGTTCCATGTAAAGTCGTAGTAACACCTCTTTGTTGACAAAGTTTCACTAGATGGAAAGTCTTTCTACCTGAATTCCCTGGTCCCTTCCTAGAAGGTGATCAGTTTTATTATGGGGAATGAGCTACCTGTTGGGAAAATTTGTATCTTACTGAAAGGTTCTGGAAAACTTTATCACTAAGTTAAGGGACAAATACATATCCTGGAGAAAGGGAGAAGAGTATGAAGAAGGCTGTATGAAAGTGGGGAACCATCATTTGCAGCCATAAGGAACTCCTGAGCACTGTACTGCTGTCCAGTCCAGGTTCCAGGAGTTCCAAGACCTCCAAAAAAAATTAGACTACTTTTCCAGTGGGGGACTGGCTAGAGGGAAGGGAGCTCAGAAATCTAGATTAAATGCAGAAAATGATATGTAAAAGTATAAAAGTGTCTTAATCTGGAGCTGCATTTTTCCTCCAGATAACAGTTCATCGCCAAATGTAAGTGTCTGAAGTCATTTTAGACACAAAGACACATCCTCCTGTGCCTTCAGAAGAAGTCTATGCAATGTAAGAAGCTGCAAGCCAAACCATGGGTTTCCAAAACAGTTTGTTCATGCTCTTACTGATCATACATTGTCCAAAAAAGATCCAGAACATCACGTTTTCTGTTATTCACACTACATTGCAGTTACTTTACAGATGAATACACCTAGTTGTGTCCACAGGAAAGTGTCTGCATATGCCTTAGCTATGGGACTGTTTCCTATACTTGGATGCCTAATGTAATTTGAAATACCTTATATTAGCCAAGTCACCTGTGTGATGCTTGCAGATACAACAGAGGACCTACAGGAAACCTCCACCCCTCTGTCAAATACGAGAAGTCCAGATGAAATATCCTAGAGTAGTGTGAACAGTCTCAAACTTCTGTGTCTGGGCAACTGAATCTCACACTAGATAACAAAACTCCATATGGATCTTAGATGGATGGTGGAAAGCTAGTTATTCTATTCAGCAGAGTCTAGAGACAAATCCAGCTGACAAAATGCAGGTTCTTTGCTTTAGGGAGAGACGTACAACTTCACCTTATTAACTAGATGTCCCTCAATTATAATGAGGTCAAAGATACCCAGCTTACATGTAACTAGCTACATTTGTGTTGATGAATATACTCACTGAATTCCACACGAGGAGGTGAAGATCATCGCTGAGGCTCAGTGCTGTTCATTACTTTATATGTCTAAAAAGAAACCATAATTAGGCTTTCCCCAACACCTCTCTTATCAAGAAATTAGTTATCTGTTCCTACTGTCTCTGTCCACATAACACAAAAGCACTTCACAATCATAAATAAATATGGCCTGGAATATCCTCTGTAAAGTGAAGAAACCACTTTCATCTCAACCCCACAAGGTGAGTGAGAGCGGTTACGTGAGCTGCCCAGGACCATGTCAAGGAGTCTTTGGCAAGGGGCTGGAAAAACAAATTTCCAAACAGTGACCCACCTTGAAATCCTCAAGCTACAATAATTGTCATCAGCCACATGTTATGGATGAAGGAGCCTGACATACGTAGGTCATGGGCTTTTTTAAGGTCACATGATGATTTTCCTAGAGGAGCCTTCCTTACCAAATGCACCGAGGACAACAAAACCCACTGAAATCAATTGCTCCTGAGAAACACAAAGTGAAAATAGAACAGGGCAGTGGAAAAAAAACAAAAGGAGATGAAAACCTGAAAAACATTGGATGAAGGAAGGGAAATTGCAACGTGATACCCCCGTGCCAGGCAGCTGGCCCCAGGCCAGGCTGTAATGAGGAACATCACCCTGGGAGCGTGAAGCTGTCCCTGCTCGCTGCGCCTCTGTTTGACCATGAACATGGGTGTTCCAGCGGCAGCATGTGAAAATATTTAGTCTGCTGCAGAAGGGAATGTTTGAGAAAAAAGATAGGAAGGCCTGCATTCCTCCAGCCCCACAGTCTGGTCCTCCCCACATTCCCTGGCACCCTGCCAGCCCTTGGGCTGGACGAGGGGTTTGGGGATCTTTTCTTATTTTTCTGTTTTCTCGCTCACTTTGAATGAGAAGCAAGTGTTGCTCTGATATCAGCCCTTTGGTTGAAAATCAGAGACAGAAGAAACACTGGGTGGATGTGAATGAGTTTTGGGAGAGGAATGAAAATCCCTTTGTTCTTCGCCTTCTTCATGTTTTTGCACCATCTATTCAGACAGCCACCTGTACCTGTCTTCCAGAGCCTGACAAAACAGAGCCCAGTCTTGGCCCTGACACCTAAAACTCAGTAAAACACAGACATTCCTCTGGGAATAATAATTAAAAAAGAAATAATTCACTTTTCTTGCTGCAGTGGTGGGTTGCAAATGTTTTGCTCAAGCTCAGAGGGTAGTCCAAGGTAAAGAACAACAGAGAAGGGAGCTGGGAGAAGCCAGCATCCCAGAGAAAATGGCCCCTGAGACAGCTGGTCAACAAGCAAAGACTGTTGTCATTGCTCAAAGCAGTTGGCATTGGCCATGGAAAATGAAATGAGCAGCTCATAGGACTCAGCCAGCTCATTTCTGGTTTCTGGACAGCTTCACTGTTTGGTTCATCCACAGCTCACCTGTGAAATGAGAGAATAAAACACAGCGACATAACCTTGGTGCAGAAGGAGTTTCTCCCCTGTTGAGTGTACCGTAAGATCAGCACCAGGAAGTATTCCCAGGCTCTGGAATTCAATCCCTCAGACGGGTAAATTGCTGCAACAGTCCTCAGCATGGTTTTGGCCCAGACCAAGGAGCACACTCCCAAGCGGGTGATAATTCAGAAATTATCACCGTCCAGGGACCATTTCCCCATAGAAATTCAGATGCGGACACTCTGTTTTGTAGACTCTGGAAGTTTAATAATTTAAATGTGGTCAGACCATGCTTAGCTGGCTTCAGAGCCAGAAAAATTCCTGAGCCAGAGCTCAGGTCTGTTTAGTTTACTAGTGAGGATGAAGCCATTATTTGTTATTCTTCAGAAGAACTCACCAGCCACAGGAATGGAGTTATCCATGGAAATCAAAAGGGGAAGCCTGGCCACAGTGGGACTGGTGGAGTTTTATTCTTGATGGCTTTCAGGAAAGGATTGTTTTGTGTGGCTTAATGAAGTAAGAGAGGAGATCCCACAGTCTGTTCAGCAAGCCTTTGACTTATCCATCTCATCCTCCCTTCCAGCCTTTTTCCATACTTTGGAAGAAACCAATATTTGCCAGAGAAGCATTTTCCCATTTGTTTGGAATTATCTATTTATGCAAAACCATCTCCATTCTTATACAGAAGGAAAGTAACAAAGCTTGAAAACATCTCATGTAATGAAATTTATGAAGAAAGCAGAAAGTGACAAGGGAGAGGTAATTTTGTGGCATGTTTTATTCTAATTTCAGCTGCTCTTATTTGACATATGCTCTTTTATTTAAAACAAAAAAAAAAGGAAAGTAAAAGTTGTGGGGATGCTTTCCATCATGGGAAGATTAAAAGGAGGCGTTACGACCTACAGAAGCAATATTTATAGCAGAAATTCAGTGTTTGGTAACTGACCTTGAAAAAAATAAGGCAAAAAATGTATCTCAGAAATTTGGGACTGTCAGGTCACTTATGGATCTAAAGAGGAGAGAATGCAAAAAGTTTGTTTCTCAGTGTTTCTCAGATATTCTCAGTTTCTCATCTGTTTCTCAGATATTCACTGTATTTTGAAAAATCAGATCCTTTTGGAGTAGCTCAGCTGGGGTCCCTCCATATCCTAACGTTTTGCAAACCTTCCACTTTGTTAAAGGGAATCAAATAATGGTTGTGTAGATTCAGGGTCTGATTCTTTCCCCCCTCGGTGGAAAGTGGGAGACACAGCAACTCAGTGAATGGCTTGCACTTACCAAAGTTTCCCAAATTGAGAGCACACACCACCAACAGGGGATGCAAGAGTTGCTGGGGAGAGAGGAGAAGATCCCAAAAGCAAGGCAGGCACCATTTCTATAGACAAACCTTGTTCTAGCTTTGGGATTTCAGACACCTTTACCCCACATCCCCCACAGTTTTTTTCACTCAGGAGTTCAGGGTGAGCCCATTCTGCAATGAAACAAAGCTGGTCAATTCATTTAGTTTGCAGATGAAAAGTGAAGAAGTTAGAATAGTTGTCCGATCTTTGCAACCTCCATTTAGAGAAACAGTATCTGTGTGGCATTAAACGTGGGCAAATTCCATTTACTTCAATTTATCTCCAACTGCATCCCTGGATGCGGGCCCCGGGAGGGCAAAGTACCTTTGAATTGGGTAGGGACAATCTTGTCTTACTCTTAATTTGGCCTAACTCAACTGCTTTGCTAATCTTTTCTAAACATGAAAGCACATTCTCAGGGGTTGGGAACCCAGGCTAGTGCAGAGGCAAATGAACCAGACTAATCTCACCAGGATATGGGTGGGGACCAGGGCAGGGAAAAATTCAGTCCACTTCATACCAAACAGATCCCAAGACATGAAAGCTTCAACCTCAGATGATTTCTGAATTGAACTTCTGACCTACCAGAGAGCTGGCCAATTCGAATCACTGAAACTGTGTGCATAAATATTTATACCTTTTTCAAATGCACAATGTTTCCTTCCCCAAAAGGAAAAGGCATGCCCTAGCTAAAATCTGGCTGTATATTTTTAGTTCACCATGAAGAACTGAGGTTTAAACCCTACAACACACTACCAAGGAGCCTGAAACTATAAAGTTAAAACCAAAGCTATTCTGAGTTAATAGGATCCATTTGTTGGGCGAAAGAGGCACTGGCATATTTTTTTCTTTGACTGTAGGAATTAGGTAAGTGAAATTGTCAGGCGTGCATGTATGAAATGTAATCTGGCTAACCCCAGCATTCCAGCCAGCCTGGGTTTCAATAGCTGAAGTATGCATGATAAGTTTTATTTAAATGCAGGCAGCCTCATCTTGATAACTCCCTCATTGCTCGGAGACCAGTGTCTCAGGATGCAGAGACCTCGGCTCTCTCTTCAGTAGCTTGCTGTGAAGCTATAGATAAATTTGTTAACTGGAGATGGCAATGATTCTTTTCACAGATGCCGGGCTCTCTAGTTGAATAGTGCTATAACAGAGCAAAAATGTAATCATTATTATTATTATTTATTTATTACCGCTCTGGTTGACACAAGGGGATAAGAGTAAAATCAATCCAGAGGCTCTTCATAGAGGCCCCTAGCATATTTCCCCTAAGACTCACAAATCAACACTGCTAAGTAAAGAAATTTCCACTTAACACCTCATCACCCCCCTGCCCTTGCCAATGTTTATGTACATACTTACCTTTATTAGTGTGGGGGGAGCCCCTGGGATTCCTGGTATTGGTAAAGAAAACGCATGCGTTTGCAGGGTAAAGGGCAAGCTCGGGGTTCTCTCATTTGCTGGTGGGTTTGAGTTTCCAGTGGTTTATGCAAAGTCTTATGGAGGAGGGTCTGGCAAAGAAATCCTCAATCTTGGAAGGAAAAGGGAGAATTAGAGGACAGAGGTTGGAACTATGCAATAGGAAAGAAGATCAATCTCCTTAAAGTTGGGAACAAGTTGCGCTGGCATGAGGTGCGTTAATGTCGCTTGAGGTGACTCCACCACAAAGGAGAGTCATTCTACAAGCCAAAGCAATAGTCGGGTCCGGCTGACAGAAGATTTGGCTTTTGGTCTTGAAATGGGACTAACTGGTTTTTCTTGAGGAACTCAGATTGAAATGAGCCAAGTGTTTTCTGCAAACAATTTGCAGCGTCTAAATCTATCTCAATTCTGAATGAAATTATATGTAGTAATGGTCTTTATCACTAAAAAAAAAAAAAAAGAAGAAATTGTGACATGGAGAAGGAGACATTCTTTCATTACAAAAATATAATTTTGCCTACAAAAATAGAATTTTTCCAGTGTTGACATTCTTATGCAACAATTTTCTTTCTTTCATTATGGGTGCCCTCAGGATGAACCATGAGTTCAGAAGCATCCTTTGCTGGGTGTCTGTGAGAAAGCTTGTTTGCATCAAGCTCCTTTATCAGAAAGATTTAGGGATTCCATTGACAGAAATAAAAAGAAAAGTTTTCAGTGACAATGGGTGGAAGCTGAAACTCCAGTAGAAGTTTTGAACTTCTGATATTACTTCATACAGGCACTTTGGAATAATCAGATAAGATACTCTCCCTTTTTTATGCTATTTAGACTCTGAAACATGTCACCAATGCTACTCTTGGAAATGTAGATGTCTGCTGCATGAAATTAGAGAAGGGAAAACATTTTCCAAGAGAGGAAGAGCTTGGAGGTTTACATGCACATCAGGGTGCCCTGCTAAGTTTAGAAGCTAAATTTGGAATGAGCCAGTATGGAGTTTGTTGACTCTGGCTGGTACCTGGCTGGATCATTAGCCATAATTTCTGTTTGTCTGTGACCAGCTGTCTCACTTAACCATCTGGCTTTTCCTCAAAGACATTCATCCATCTCTTTATTTCCTTCTGTGACAGCATGTCCCGCTTTGTGGACATGTTGCCAACAATAGAATGAAGAATAGGCTTTAACAATTCAAGATTAACTGAAGCTCTTTCTTGCACAAACCAAGCAGTCTCCAGCCTGTTTGCTACTTTAAGGACTTTTGGCATCCAAATAATTGCAAGGTCAAACTCAGAGAGAAATCCTTGCTGAACAGTGGACCACTGTGCAACCCAGTCTGCAACGATGTTTCATTTGGCCTGTTGCAATCACTGATGCATCAGGTGAGTCAATTAAATGCTGTACCCATAGACCTCCATTGGAGTCAAGTGCCTATTATAAACACTACTTCTTCAGACATGCCTTCCTTCTTTCAATTTATAAAAATATATATGATATATATCCCATATTTAATGTAAAGGCTCACATAGTTTCATCTCAACAAATGTAGTCATCAACAATGCCAAAAGACTTTATACAAAGCCTGGGAAAAATTTGCACTAGTTCAGTTTTTTGGTGGATAATTTACCGACGTGCAATTAAACTCCGGTCTTTTATTTTGCCTAGAAATGTTTTGGAAATGTTTTTGAAATGTAAAAACAAACACCTGGTAAGAGTAGGCTATTGAGGCAGACTTAATGGGAATAAGAAAATACAAAAAAAGCAAATGCAAAAAAAAAAAAAAAAGATTGGAATTTGAAACTTAATTTGACAAAGATAGAGCTTTCCAATATAATTTTATAGGGGTTAGTATTTACAATAAGATAATGAGATTCCCACAGCACTTGCTGCTACCCATGCCACTTGAGAGGCTGGACTCTGTTTGGCAGATTAGACAGCATTATCAACCTCTCATCACCAAAGGGGAACAGGGAGACAGAAGCACTGAGTTCATCTAACTGCTAACTAAACATGGATGTGAAACCCAGAGCAATCCGTCTCATCCTGGAGAAAAATCTGAAGTAGTTCAGATTAATTTCATCAGGTTGCCCTGGTCACCCAGGTTGTCCAGAGAGGTGGTAGATCATAGAATAATAGAGTGGTTCTGGTTGGAAGGGACCTTAAAGATCATCAAGTTCCAATCCCCTGCCATGGGCAGGGACAACTCCCACTAGACCAGGTTGCTCAAAGCCCCATCCAGCCTGGCCTCAGACACTTCCAGGGATGGGGCAGCCACAACTTCTCTGAGTAACCCATTCCAGTGTCTCACCACCCTTACAGTAAAGAATTTCTGCCTAATATCTAATCTAAATCTCCCCTCTTTCAATTTAAAAACATTACCCCTCATCCATCCCTGGAAACATTTAAGGTCAGGTAGGACGAGGCTCTGAGCAACCTGATGTAGCTAAAGATGTTCCTGATCATTTCAGGGGAGTTGGACTACATGGTCTTTAAAGGTCCCTTCCAATCCAAACTATTCTATGATTCTATCATTCTGTATTAACCTCTGCAAAAGCAGTTGGCTACCTGTGGTAAGTGTCCACGAATGCATTGAACCCTCACTTCACTGCTATCCCTCAGAGCTCTTGCTGGTGAGGACAAGGCAATACATGCGTTTAACTCTCATTAATGTAATGTTATTGCACTTAGAAACGCCTCCCTTTCTTTTCCCTCATATGCCCCACAGACGCTCACTCTGACTGGGGCTGGGAGTAGAAAGCAAATGAAAATCCATCAAGCCTTGATTGCGTCTTTCCAATTTCAGTTCTGTTCACTCTTGGATAAGATAAATAAAATGTATGCTACAGCCACATATGGATTCTCCTACAGTTCTTTTTATACCTGTGAGTGCATACACGTCCTTTCAGGATAGCTATTGCCCTGCTGGAAGCGGTCTATAAATCCCTCCTGAGATCACGCATGTACTCCTAGAGCAGAATTATGTTTTCCTTGCACCAGCCTGATCATCCTTATTTTACATCCAGGTGGGACATTAGCTGTGGAAATCACTGGAGGAATGTTAATCCAAACGAAGTGGACATAACCCAGTTTTACTTGAACATCAAACCAACACTTTTCAATGCATAGAGATTGGACCTCAAAGAAGGGTGCAGATTACACCCAGAAAGAGCTCTGTGGACCGAGTATCCCTTTACAGAAACAGCCAATTTGGTCCTGTTCAGAGCCAGATCTTCTGATAAAAGGCTGGGAGGGTTGTTAGGAATTCATGCTTTCACTAGAGCAAGGCTGTAATTTGGGGCTAGTTATTGACTTGGCTGCCTGTTGAGTATCTCTCTGCCTGCAGACCTTCTACCTCCAGCAAAAGAAGAAAATACCAGGGTGTTGCTGTCTCCAGATGTGTGCCGTGCCCAAGACTTGTCTCAGAAAAGCCTCCTTTTAAGAAGTAGTTCATTTGAATATGAAGGCAAAACAAGGATAGACCTGCAAGGATATTTTTCTTGGGCAGATATTTGTAAACCATAGGAGTGTTTGTGGCTTTACACAGCTGAAAATCATATATTGCCTCACCAGCACTGCAGTGTGTTTTGAGTGGAGGGGGAAGGGGACACATTATAAGCATTCAACCCTTTCATTGTCCCTCCATTCCTTCCTCCCTTCCCGACATACCTTTCTTTATTTTGCTCATTTTCTCTTTCAAAAGAGGGGAGAAGGGAATGTATAGGATGTTTTATTTCTCATCGCTGTGCTCGTTCAAAGATTTGTCAGAATTTGTCTGTTTGTCTACCTGTCCATTGTTAATCATAATATTTTGCCCAGTTTTACCCAATTTCTTTCCCTCATTCTATTTATATGTCACCCCTCCCCATTGCAGTTATGTATTTGAATGCGCAGAGTGAGTTCATTTTGGAACAAGTGCCGGCCATTGCCCTTTTACAGCACTTTACCTGACTGGGATCTGCTCTACAATGACAAATTGAAAGCATTACTGTAAAAAAATAATAATAAATGCAGACAACAGCTACTGTATTATTCTCTAAAAATTCTCATTTTAAATTCGAAATAACTTTACTTAATTCCTTGGGGTCACACTGCCTAGGTTAAATGCTTCAAAGGCTGCAGCACACTGGGATTTAGCACTGTCTCAAATGGTTACTGGCTTTTTTCTGAGCAAACATAAATACTTTTAGGGAATTAGATAAAATCTCCTGAACATCTATGAATTTTGACTGACTTTCACTTTGAGGTTTAGGCTGTGGGAAGTTTCAGTCACCCACTTCGGATCACATTGCTGGGGAAATCATACTGTCCACTCCAAGATTTCAGTGGATTGAAGGAAGAAACTCAAGGAAGTAAGAAAGAGGGGGAGAACAATTTTTCTTCCATTGAGACACTTCGTGGAGATGAATTCCTAATACTGATGCCCATGGTCTCTCTACAAACAATGAAAAATAGTATCCTGCCTGTCTCAGGCACGCACCCACTTTTATACACCTTTTCTGGACAGCTCTTCATCATTAACAGGGAGGGAACAAACATTTGAGTTTTGGAAGACAGTGACACATCAGGTAGACAACTGCGGTTCCTGGAAGAATCATCCTGGGTCTCCACATACTTTTTTACCTCGGCTAATATCAACCCCAGCCAACCTGAGATGACAGCCATACTTTTAAATAATTATATATGTATAAAATAATTTCCTGACAGCGATATCAGCTGGCAGAGAATGGCCCATGTCCTTCTAGCTAAACTCTCCTACAAACCCAGGGTGGCAGTAAACATCGCAAACTGTATATTGGAAATGGTCCCCGGCTTACACTAACCTCAAATTGTGCATAGGGATTTTAACTTCCGGTCAGCCCAGGACAAAAGGGTTCCAGGAACATGCTAACAGTTCAAAAGCATAAATTCAGCCATCTCCTGGTGCTTAGGACTACTCCCTGGCATTATTAACTCATTAATATAAACATAGCCTGCATGGACACATGGCTCCCAAGCCACATTTGCACCACCAGGTTACGCTGCTCACACCTGACCACACCATCACAGATCTCTCATTCAAATGATTTCCTTGCTTCCCTCCAGATCCATCACATCACTTCAGCTTTGATTGATCCTCTCCAGAGCCTTGGTCCTTCCCTGTGGCCCACAGAGCCAACCTCTCTGCTGGTGGTGGCCAGCATGGTCCCATGGATATGAGGGGAATGATGCTGAGTTTTACCTCCTGAGGGTCTGGCCCAAACTGATTAAACTTCCTCCACACACTTGGTTTAGTTTTTCCTTGCTGGAAAGAAGATGTCTAAGGAATGTGATGATCTCAGTCACATTCACGCTTCTTGAAGTGGAAGACTCCCCACATCATCTGATCTTTCCTCAGTATTATTACAGTCTCATGCTGTGCTTTTTCATGATCCTGTGGGCCAACGCACTATCCATGTGGCAAATAAATGCCTCCAGGCACCTGATCCTGGGGATGGAGTGGCGCCAGGGGGCTGTCAGCAGAAACAATATTGTTCAAAGGGTGGGCTCAAGGAAGTGAGGTCAGCTGCTGTGCCAGAGCCATGAGTTGGCATTTAGTGGAGTGAATGCTTCACTCATTGCCTCTTTTCCTAACCCCGTGTCTCCTCTGCACATGGGAAAACACGTTCCTGTGCGTGGACCGATTCATTCTGCCCTGTCACACCAGCATCAGTGCGGGTGCCTGAGGTTGCCACTGAGGGATTAAACCCTCATCTGATTCCCTGATAACCCCTGCTGCTAATGCTCTCTGGGGACTGGTAGTTAAATACTCAGTTCTTTATGATATTAGAAGCCAGAAATATTTAAATATTTTTGCATCTGGTTTTCATGGGATCTTGACATAAAGGGACTGGAATGCGAATGTCTTTGAGGGCTACTGCTCTGAATGAATCCTGTTCTAGGTCTTTAATCCTGTACCCCAGCTCTTCCCTTCAGCGCTTTCCCAGGAATGGATGACATTGTTTCTAATTCCCTCATGAATAAATAGCCTTTGTGGTCTACAGACTGGTTTTAGGCAGATTCTCATTACCCTTTGATCACCTTTGAAGGAGAAAGCCAGAGCGACGACACTTAATCTCCCATTATTGCAATATAAGCTTGGTTATCTACATCCACACTCTAAAGACAACTTCCACCAAACGAGATCAGTCTCACTGTGCAATGGAATTAGTTTTATTGCATCCACACTTTTGAATAACACCAGGGATTTTGGAGGCCCAGTCCATGTTTCTCCACACTGCAAGAAGCTGACTCAGTCTGGAAATTGTACCCCTGTGAATCGTGTGAAAAATTATCTGTTTTTCCTGGGCATAATAGTCAAGAGACAGAGGCTCTGGAAAACTTTTTGGAAAGATACCTGTGCATTTTGCACACTTCTGCATTTCAGCACAGACACTGTAGATGCTTATGCTTAGACCAGCAAAGTCAATTTAAAATAATCAATGTTTACCTGTGAAATGATGAAAACTCATATTTTACAAAGCAGAATTCATGTTAGAGTTCAGATTAACTTACCTGGCAAAGAGAAGCACCCAGGAATGTTTGGGCAACTGCACTGACCTCTGAGACCAACCTCTTCCACTTTCTTTCTGCTGAGTTTCCACTGACTTGTTGACTCCATTTGTTAAACAGATTAAAATGTTGACTATTCATAAGACACAGAACGTGAAAAAAAAAGTAAGAAAATTCATTATTCATTTCCCAATTTTTTTGTTCATGAAAAATGTGTATGTCATATTTCTACAAACCCATGGAGTATTCAAACGATTGGAGTTAGAAAAACTCACCAAATTTAGGTCTATATGAAAAGCCTATGCTGATTTAGATCTAAGGGAATAAGGTCAGGAAGTCAAACATCTGTATTGCAAGAAATGGTGAAGAGTCAAATCCCTGACCAACCCCTCTGTATCCCTCACAATTTTACAGAGCTTTGTCATCCCTCTCTTCAGTTTTCATGTGGCTGAAATATCCATACCATCACCCATTTTTCTGACTTGAGAGTCTTTTCATAACTTTGGTTATCCTTCTTACCTTTCTCATAATATTTTACAGGTTTTTGCTTAAGGTTTTGAGGGGAAAAGGGCTATAAACAAATCCCACAACAAGCTGGGTCCAGGGAAAAACTCACCAATACTTCACAGTCAGTGTCAGCAGTAACAAAACTCCATGAATGCACTCCATGTACACATGAAGGAAGTGTCCAAGGCATGTAGATGGTCAGAACTTCAACTGTAGATGCTGGAATTTTTCTCCATAAATCATAGAAGTGTGCCCACACAGCATTGTTCCAGAAATTATGTCCAGAAATAGTACTTGCCTTGTACCACAATTCCCATGTTGGGATTTACAGTTATAGAGATGACTGTAGCTAAATCTGTAGCCAGGCTACCTTTTAGTTTCCTACTTGTACAGACCAGCAGCCCTACTCAAACACTCTGTAGCTTATAACTCTGTCCTCTGAAAGGAAAAGTGAGGTGTGAGGAGCAAAAATGTACAGATTTTCTGAGTCTGCAGTCAGGAGAAGCCAGGTCTCAGACCTGGTACCAGATTGCAGTGGTTACTAGGGAAAAGAGTTGCTCCGAAAGCACTGGAAAAGTAGTTTTGCATTCTGGACTAAAGGAAAATAAGAACTCACACCTTTTCCCAAAGGAAAGATCATACCAGTGGAAGCATCTCCAAGCTCCAAGTCTGGGGAAAGATTAACATCCTTTAGTGCTCCATCCTTCAAAATCTGCTGAGGGTTGTTTCCAGTATTAGTGACAAGCCCTTGCTAGCTAAAACCAGGAGGGTGTCACCTAATGTTCCCTAAAGAAAAAAGAAACAGGATGCAAGAGAAGGTCTGAGGCAGGATCAGTCTCATTACATTCAGATCTCCAAGTCTGAGTTGGTCACAGAGCAATCAATCTAGAGAAATCAGCAATTCATCTGAGCTGGTAAAGCCACTGTCCCTCTGATGATTGTCATTAGTCCCTGTGGCTTTGGGCCACCGTAGGGCAGAGGCACCGTTCTCATCCAACCACCCTGACTCTTCGGTTTGTGGCCTGGTAGCCTGGTTTGAAATCCTGGAAGAGAGACTCTTTATCATCTCCAGCTTTGATGGTGCAGGGTGTGTCCTTGCTGTCCCCTGTCCACATCCTCAGCTGCTAGAGGGAAAACAAGCCGAGGAACCCCACCCTTCACCATGTGTCAGCCTTCACGACAGGTTGGGAGGTGATTCATGTTGGCTGACCTCATGTACTCATGGACAAGTGTCAGGCTTATGTAAATGGCCATAGGAGATCCAGAAATGAGCTAAAGTATTCATAACCATAACTGTAAATTAAGCCAGCTCCTAGATTTTCAAGTCAAAGCTCAGAAGCACTGGGAATTCAAAGGCATTTTGAAGCCAAATAGATTTTCTCCATTTCTCCATGACAGAAGCCCTTTCCTGTCAGCACACTGTCTCTTTTCTGCCTCTCCAGACACTGTCCTAAAATCAACCTTCCCCCCCTGCTTCAAAGGGACACTACTTGCCTGTGGTATGACCAACCTTTCAAGAGACGCTTCTTGCCTGTGCTCTATTTCGGTACGGCTCCTGCCAGGAAATTAACTATGGAGGGATGGTGATAGTGGTGTGCTTACTCAGTCCTAGCCCTGTTTAATTGGGAAATATTCGTATTTTATAGGCAACAACAACGAAAACAAACAAAAAAAGGTCAGTATTACCTAATAGGTAGCATAAATAAATTATGGCAGGGACACATGTCTCCATTTAAGATGGTGGTTTGAACAGTTCCCAACTATTCCAGCACAATATATTTCTTATGAGCAAGAATTTTTACCCATTTTGATCACAGCTGCCAATCAGTGACTTGTGCAAGTGGTCTCTTGTCGACAAGGGAGGAAGGTAACGCAGTGTGACATCTAAGCTAAAGACATCCAGCAGACTTTGTCTGATTGTCTCAGTCTAATGGGAGATTATCATCAAGGTGCTTCCCTTTTTCCTATATGACAATAAACCTGACCTCTCCCAGAAAAGCCTGGCCACCCCAAAAGCTGGTCTCTTCTTTCAGCTCTGCAGGTGATTAAAGTGAAGACAATAAAGACTGGCCTCTCTTATTTCTCTCTATTCCAACTACAACAATATTTTTATGAGGTCTATGTGACACAGAGTGTAGAAAGCCAGTGTGACTGCAGGAAATCTGCTTTGCACATTTATATTAGTCAGTGATTTGACCGCGTGTGGTTCAGAAGAGTAAATGTCTGTGCTAAGGAAAGCTGATGGTGAGCTGGACCACAAGGCAAACAGAGACTGAATAAAAGCAGTTCAGAACTGAGAGCTAAAACAAATGTATTAAATAGTCATAATTCTCAGTCAAAAAGCATCTTTTCATAAAAGCCCAGCTGGCTTGTGGAGGAAATTAACATTGCAGAGGTAAACTATATAAACAAGATAATTTTTGTTTATAGCAGCGCTGCAGCATTATCAGCAGAGTTTCATGGACTTGGGTTCTGCACTTTGTCCCCATCTCACCACGGTGTCCCAGCCTCTCCCTTGCACACAGCATCCCTTCCTTTCCCTGCCACGGTACATGGTCCATCCTCTCCTCTCCACCCCATGGGCTTCTCCATCTCAGAAAAGATGAGGGACTGAAATATGACTGTCTGTGCTCTGTTCCTCGCTCCTCTAATCACTCATCAATGTTCATAAGTCTTGTAGGTACCTAATTCCTTGGAGAGCTCTACCCCTCTCCCTGATACAGCCAGTGGGTTCAACCAGCAACAGGGAGAGGCAGGAAGGCAGATGGAAAATCAGCGTGATCATATCAGCCCTGTTTCCTCCACACTCCAGGTTAACATCTAATGAGGGAAAGGGGACGGAGGCACAAGGCCAATAATTCTGAAGGCATTAGATGGAGAAATATGATGAGAGAAGCTACATTCCACAGCTGTCAGGACCCTAGGAATTTGTTTTGAATATTTTTAGAAAAGACAGACATTGTAATAAAAATAAATGCCCATTTCCAGACGCAGATGATCAAGCTTTGAGGAATGATGGTGGGGCATTCAATGCATATTTGTGTCCTGTAATTAGCAAGGCGCAGGAAGCTGGATTCATATCATGAGAAACAACTTTCCAACCCACCTGTAATGAAAAATGGTGTTTAATATCATCTCCTAGGGTTATATATTTGCAAGTCAGTAGGCCCAGATAACTCCCCGGAGAACAGACTGGCTGCAGGACCGGTGTTCTGGCAGTTTCCTAAGCAAAGCAAGCTGTTCCCCAGACATGTGCAACCGATTTCAGGGGTCATAAATAGACTCCTGCCTTTTTTTTTCACCTGAGCCTGAACCCTGGAAAACCATTCTGGTTGCTGCTTGTGAGCATGCGGATGACTAGTGCATATCACAGTGAAGAAAAATATAGAAAATATCATAGAAAATATAGAAATATCATAGCAAAGCATTAATATATATTTGCTCTATTCTTACACGCTTCCCTAGATAACTGTTATTGGCCACATCTGCAGAGAAGGTATTGGGAGAGGGGAAACCTTAGACTGGACCCAGAATGGCCAGTCTTAGGTTTTTATATGGTTTTACTTGGTTTTCTGGATCCCTTCCCTTGCTCAAAGAGGAAAAGGGGAATAACTGGCATAACTATGCACTAATTCATCTGATATTAATTCAGGAAGACTTAAGGAAGAGACAGTACAAGGACCAGCACATAAGGAATTCATATACGAGACTACCACCGGTGTCTATCAACATGATTTTAAAGAAGGGAAACAAATATTTTCAGATGAGACCATATTGTGTTTTGATTGAATGAGTCTGGTTTATAAAAGTAAAGGCATAGATTAATCTGCGTAGGCAGGTGCCTTTCTGGAAGATAGAGATGAGAAAAACACAAGTTTTGGGGTACAATGCAGTGACCACTGAGTGAAAATCTAAGATTTGTTTTTTTACAGTGAGTTAGGCAAGACAATCTACAACTACTGACTGACTTACCCTAAAAATCTGGAATTAGAGTAGTTATATTTCTGGATGTCTCTCATCAGGTATTATATAATTGTATAATAAGCCGACGTCCAACTTGTCTGTGTTTACTGCCATGTTATTTTGAACATGATTAATTCAAGGCATGTTTTCTCTTCTCCCTGTAATTCTCCACTGAAATAAATATTGAAAGCTGTCATTGAAAGCCTTCTCCAATGTCTATTTGTGTTGAAAATACTTCTTCTCAAGATGTTGAGGGATGTGTGTATTTAACCCCAACAGAAAGTCAAATGAGTCCTTGACTATTCTGCTGGTTTAATTTTATTCACTTTGTTTATTAAATAAGAGCCAGATGGCAAATAGCCTTAGGCCACTTAGTGAGGTAAATATATATATATTATTTTATTCATCACCACTGGTCTCCACCGTGCTGCAAAAAAATGTGGATCAACTTTCAGTCAAAAATGGTAACTTTGTAGCAGCAGAGATCTCATCAGAATTACTGGAATGAAAGTCTTCTAATGATGTTCATAAGTGCTATTATTAGGATTTTATTAGGATTCATAGCTACTTCATCAGACTTAATTCTGCCTGGTGTTTTTTACAAGCTCAGACGCTGACAACTCCCTCAAAGTGACAGCTTCATCTTTGCATTGGTGTCATAAACACCAGGATACTGGGTATTTTGAAAATGTATCACCCTCTCCCAAAGAAACCTCCTTTTCATGCTCTGGGCCACAGGTTTCCGCTCCATCTCTTCATCCCAGAAGCATGTCTTTCACACCAAAAAAAAAGAGGAACACCTCCCACCCCTTAAGGCCGAACACTACAGTTAAAACTACCTTTCTGAGATGAAAGCGTTCAAGGGCTGGACCTTCTCAAGCTGAGCAGAGACCTAAATCCAGGTTTCCCATTTCTTGGGTGTGTACCCTAGATATGTCTATCTAGCCCAAAGTGGCACCTCCTTCTCCACCCATTTCCCCCAGAGAAATGACTAATGGACTTGTCTTCTTCAACCCCTGAACTAGATGTCTAAGCCCTGGGTTTGGGAATTTTCATTCTACATGGTTTATTCTTGGCATGGTAATGGCTGAATTTGGGTCTGGCTTTTCAAAGCAGTGTAAAAGCCCCTGAGCAACATCCATGCTATTAAATCAACCACTACCACTGGTGTGCAATTATCTATATGCTGCCTGGCACTTTTTTGATGTAGGTCAACCACCGCGCTCCTGAACACCTCTTCAGCAGCCTAGGGTCAGCAGGGGTCAAAGAACAGTCCCCATGGATTAAACCGTGTCATTTGGGCAAGTAAGAAGATGCAAAGCTGGATCTGTGGAAACCAAGTTGCTTTTAGACATCACCCACCTTGTTTTGGAGGATTGTGAGTTTGCCATCATAAGTTTAGGTTGTCCTGTACTAGTTAATCTCCAAGTCAAAGTACATCTATGTGTATTTAATGTATAATATAGACATACCTTTTCTAAGCTTCTGTCAAAATGGTAGATTCTCCAAATCCCATCTGATCCTGGTGGCACCAAGGTGCCCTCAAACCCTTGAATTACAGGTGCTAAAGTATTTGGAAAGCACTGTACGATACACAGACTGAGAACAACTTCATCTTTTAAGTGCAAACGCACATAATCTCTCACAGAGCAGCATTAACAGAAACTGTAACAATGCCAGTTTTATCATTCAGCGCTAAACTACTGAACAAAATGCAGAAAACCTGTGTTAAGATCCCTCTCTGCTTATTTAGGGGAGAAGCTGGCGTCCCCATCACCCATAGGGTGGACCTTTGTCTCCTAAGACACTCTTCTCATTAGCTGCTTGTTCCTCCCAGGTATAAAAATTAAGAATCATAGAATCACAGAAAAATAACAATAACAATTAGGTGCTCATTAAGGCAAGGACTACATCCCAACCCACCACATGAACTCTTTAGTTGCTGGA
>JAOTQQ010000012.1:1590527-1631149 GCA_026546715.1 Gallinago undulata | reverse complement strand
AATAACAATAACAATTAGGTGCTCATTAAGGCAAGGACTACATCCCAACCCACCACATGAACTCTTTAGTTGCTGGAATATTAAAGTAAATACATATTTTCTCTCTGGCCTATTTTGAGGTCATCCCTTCTAGGTGATTTCCCTTTAATAGGTGAAATCTTGCCTATTTGGGGAGGAGAGGGGGAGTTTGATGTGGTTTATTTTTGTTGTTGTTTTTTTCTCCAGATGTGTTGTTTAGCTAATTAAAAGATAATCTTCAAATCTAGTGTTGGGACTCAAACTGCAGCAGCTGCTTAAGAGAAGGGTTATTTGGATACCAAGAGTGAAGAGTCTGGTTGGTTTGTGGAGATTAAAGACTGAAAATTGATAAAATTCCTGATAAGAAATACATCAGGGGAAATAAGAACAAGCGACAAGACGGTTATTTAAGGTAAAGAGCAGCAAAGTTGCCATGAGCAAAGGCAGTTGGGAAAGCAATTGAGTGTTCCTGAATTGGAGAGGAGAAAAATCCAGTAACGCACTTCGTGCCCTGATTTTCCTATCCATAAAAAAGGACATTCTTCCTTAAAGCCCATTTTTACCCACTGGAGCTAACAAAAATATCAACTCCATCAGCCCTTGTCAGTATAGGACTATCACACAGGTTTCTTTTTCCTGAGTTTTCACTTCTTGTGATTTTGTTCAGGTAAAAATCAAATCTGTTTACGCAGCTTTAGTCACAGCAGCTGAGTTTTGAGGAGATAGGAGGGGTCTAGAAACCTCAAAAACAACAAGAAAAAGGTCATTCCTCACCTGTGGATCAAATTTGCAGTGCAAAAGAAGTGTCCCGGTTGTGCAGTGCTCTGGATGTACTTCTAAATGGAAAATCCGAGGTGGGAATAAATCTCTGTCTGCTGGGACACAAAATGTTTCAAGTTTAAAGGTTGTGCTTGCAGCTACATGGTCTGTTAACCTCCTCGAAACAGATCAGAGAACTATGTCTGTCTGCTTTAACTGGCTTAGAATATAACCATTGAAAATGAAGCTGCTTTGCCTTGTATTTTTCTTTTCATAGTCCAGGAAATTCATTGATTCTTTGTAATAAAAGTGTTTAGACACAGGCAAAAAAGTGTTTATTTCAATGACCTTTTCCAACTTTCCAGTAGGAAAATTCAGACCAAAAAAGCCTCAATTGCAATTACTCTTTTCATTTGCTCTATTTCTTTGTTTTTTTAATTAAAAGCATCAATTTTGGTGGTGTTTCCAAGAAGACATTGTTACAAGGTTTTGTTCCCTGAAATGAATGAATAAAGGAATCGTAATCAGACTGTTGGAACTCAAAGACTGCCAAAATGTCCCACATCTGGCACAATTAGGCTTTTATTTGTTAACCGCTTGTAATTTCCTTAAGACCCAGAAAGACACCACGGGGCAGACTGATGCCAGCCAAAACCAGCAAAATCAAATGGTGTTTAGTGAATTCCTGTTCTAGGCCAGCAAATTTCAATATTTTGATGAGAACTGGGTGGGGGGAAGCATTGAGAAAACATTGTCCACCTCTACTGGTGGATATGGAATGATTCTTCTTCTTACTGACTATACTGGCTCATGTCGGTGCACAGAACTGCAGAACAGAATCCAGATTTATTTGAACATCCTCGCGTCCTTCTGCCTTGGTTTTCATCTTCACCTCCATTCAGAGCTTCAGTTTGAGCATAAATTCTGCCTCACAAGCTGCCTTTTAATGAATTTTCCTGTGAATAAATCACTTTCAGTCTTCCTGTGTCATCTGTTCTTGCTGTCCTACCAACACACAAAGATAATTCAAGTTTCCGAACACAATTAGTCATTTCCAGTGTTCGCGTTATAATTTCCCTTTTCAGCCAGAGTTTTCCCTAAAACCATTGGATGCTGGGAAGCTTTATTATAAGAATCACTTGTATCTCTGGTGCATTTAATGCTGCTGATGGTATTGGAGCTGCACCCTCTTGCATAAGCAGAATTTACCCATGTGGCTGTCAATGAATATGGTGCTATTTTGCCCCACTGAGGGTGTAGCACATGACCATAAATGGGTGCAAATTCTTCTGGATCTTACAGAATACAAACACCGAGGAATGTGTTAAGCTGCTTCAGAGATTAAGCAAAATGAGGAGAGGAGACACACATCCAATCCCTAGTCCAAGTGGTAACTCTTAATTATCTTCTGTTTGGATTTGCAAATCTGGAGAAAAAAAAAATGCTCAGGAATATTGCAAGGGGCAAAACTATACAGTTTGAGGAGCACTGCCAGGAATTCCTTCCTTCAGAAGCCAGTTATGAATGTAAACCACTGGCAGAAAGCTCATTTCTAGCAATAACAGCTATGTCATGTTTCCTGGAACATAGGCAATGTGGAGTATCATAGGAAAAGGAAAATAAACACCAGTTCACTTTCTGAATCACCAGTCATAAATTCTCACGGAGGGAAAAAAAATCCCACCACACACACAACTCAAAGGAAGTTAATACAGTACCAGAAGAGTTCTCTGACCCCCTCAACTGATGCACCTAGCGGAGCTAATCTCCCCATTTTCCAAACTGGGATAAACCTATAGCACTGAGTGATGTGAATAAAACAAGGACAAACCACATCCTCCTACACTTTCTGAAGAGGGACGTGTTGTAAAGCCAGTCATTCCAAACTATCACCTGGTTTACACTAAAAAAGAAAAAAAATATCCCAGAATGAGATTCCCCAAAGAAAGTTCTACCTGGAGGGATTACTGGGAATATCACTGCAACATGAAGCTTGGCAGTACCTGCATAGCTGAACCCCAGGAGCCCCGTTTGGACCTCAGAGTTGACAAGATATGGTGATGCAGGGAGGCTCCACACTGCTTTTGACATCTGAGGCCCTCTGAAGCCGTTCCAGCGGGCTGAAGGAGTCACCACAGCTGATCTGTATCTCTGTATCTCCTTCTTCAGGCAGCCCTGTTGGATGGCTCTCTGGAGAGATGGCAAAAGATCAGTATCTTTGTGCTTCAGAGGGACAAATTGTTAGCCCTGCTACGAGCAACAATAGAGGCTTTGAGGACATGGGTGACCAACTGCGCTGAAGCATTCCTTACCACACACTTACCTTCATTATATCCCTGCTAATCACCCCTCTCTGCCTTTCAGCGGTGAAATGTTATCACCCTTCAGCAAAGGCATCAAACCAAAGCTGCAGAGGGATTGCTAACACCGACCTGCCCTTCTCGTCAACATGAAAGGTAAAAAGAGAGAAAGCCATTTCTGAAATGCGCCGCGCTGCTGGGAAAGGACGGTGAGCAGGGATTTTGGCTTTGTGAAATCGGGCAGCTCAGGTTAGATAAAACCCCTTCAAGAATGGGCACATGGCTAGTCAGATGTGTTGCCTCTCTTTGCCTCCTGCCTGTTAGTGTTTCTCAGGCCTTTGGTTGATGGGTTGTTTTTTTTTTTCTTTGCTTTGTTATTTATTGTGCTTCTTGCTTTGCAAATGCACAGCCACGTTCTGCCCTGCAGTTTTGTCAACGTGGCCTCAGCAAAATGTTCCATCAAAACTGACTCCTAATGGAAAACTGGGATTTTGGATCTTGGGTTTGGGACTTGTGAAAGTCCCTGCACACACGCACACACACACACACATAAAAAACAAACTAAAAATATGTATTTTAAACTCACTGTAAGAGTTAGATGCAAAATGGTGTCATTTTGGTAAAGATGCACAACTGTAGTGCCTCATGGGCTTTATTTTTCCTTATGCTTCTGTTTTCTAATTGGCAAAGGGGAGCACTCAGAAATAGTCTCTCTGTGAGAGTGGTTGGGGAGAAGAGCCCAACCTGATTTAAGAAGCAGCTAAATAAATTCTGGAGCACAGTGGTTTGATGTCACGTTTGTGTGACTTTTCAGCCCTCAGCTCTTGGGTTTTGTTCACCCTTCTGTAAACTGGCTACATCTGAGTATCACACATACACACTGTCACACATGAACTCCATCTGCAGGAACCTGTGATTCTTCCATGTCAACCTTTGTTCTGGACCTTGATGATAAGTCCAGTGACAATAAGGACAATACTTACCTATTCCTGCTCTGAGTGGTAGGTTGGACTAGAGATCACTTCCAAACAGCACATTCATTTTTCTGTGTCTGTGCTAAATAGAGTTTCTCAGCTTCAAAGAAAGCCCTGGGTGACTTACTAAGATGGAGACATTGACAGTAGCGAGATAAATCCCCATTCCATAGTTCAAGAACTTAAAATCACTAATTTATTGTTTGATCATTCGGTATTTTACCAAATCAACCACATTATGACTGCTGTCAAGGCAAAATTATTTTAAAATATCCCTGTACCTGTTTTTAATTTTTGTTGTCCATCTCAGTTTACCGACCCCTGCTCCTTTTCTCTGCTAGCTGTGTTCTAAATCAGATCAACAACCAATGCAAACAAAAACCCAAAACCAAACTCAAAACCACTGCAATGTGCTTCAGTTTTTGACATAAGGACAAGTGAGGCTGATACATTTTAAAAATCATCACTGGTGGGACAAATTACCATCTGCACATTCCTTTATCATCTACGAAGGGAGGTTAGATATACAGGTTCTTGAAAACACACACTTTTTAGTTAGTAAGAGGAATCATATAATAATTATTTTCAAGAAATTAACATATTTTGGTGGCTGAATCACACCCAGATCTTATGAAGACAAAGATCCAGAACTCACACCTAATATTCTAGTTTGATTTTCTGTGCCAGTTGGGGGTGAAATTCTGGAGCCCAGCTAGAAGTGCACTAATCCATTTGCTGTGTGGGCCCAGCACCATACAAAGACACCCCAAAAAAGCTCGATTTTAAATTAAGCTTAGAAATTAGCATGAGACAGGGACTCCTTCCCACTGACTGCTTGCATGTGGCCATCCTGATTTGGGTGCTAAGACTTTTTTACCAGTATGGACACAGCCTGTCTTATCCCAATTGGTTTTAGTGCTGGAGAAGAGCCCTACAATATCCAGTTGGTAGAGGTACAATCGGTGATAGACTCCCCCAGCCTAAATCATTATTATGAACCGGCACTAATTAAAAGTTCACCCTCCAACCGGTATATCTAACAGACGCTCAATTTATTTAATTTCCCCTTTTTTTTTTTTTTTTCCACAGAAAATCCCAAGGTGTTGAACTCTCCCCTTGCTGATTGTCTGCAGGGGAACAGTCTAACATTTGAAGGCAATGAGACTATACATTAAGGAACGGGCTGTAAGCGAAACATGGTCAGCTCATGATTCACCCAGACAGACTCACCCTCCTCAGTTCTCACACTTCAGCGTTACAGAACAAGAGTCCCACTGTTTAGCATCCCCCCTAATTCTTTGGCTTCTCACTATTTATACTTCTCAGGATTTATTCCAAGGGTGGAGGTGGTGGTGTTGGGAGATTAAATTGCTCTGTTTTTCATGAACAGAAGTTTTCAATGGGTAATTTACTACTGTATAATTAAGCTTCAGATTTTGTTTTTACTTGGAAATGTTTTAAAAAGCAAGCCAACTATCTGGTCAGATTTGTGATGCGCAGTTGATGAGAAACAGAAACCCAAAACGCTGATCAGAAATCCAGAAATGGTTCAATAGAAAGAGGTCTCGTATCCTCTGGAAGAAGGTAAGCAGAGGTTAATACTCCCAGTAAGCTTCCAGTATTGTCCCAGTGGAGGTACACAGCTGTTGAGAGAGAGCTCCTGTTTTGAACAACACCGGGCTGCCTGCTGTAGGCAAGGAGACTGTCTCTGGGAGTCCCTTCCTGCTGATTCTGAAGTGAAATGTAAGAGAGTGAGATTCATGATACAGTCATCTTACAACATGGATAAACTAATCACTCCAGGCTCCTTTTGCAAGCACAGGAGAGAAATAAGCTCCCTGGAGGAGTTCTCTCCCTGGATGTCCAGGGAGAAGGTCAATTGCCTTGTCCTGGACACCTTCTTAAGATAATCACATCCTAGGTAGCATAGCCTGAAAACCTGTAAGGTCAGTTCAGATTATTAGAGATGGTTCATCCCATTTTCTGAGAGGTATTTGAGCCTGGTGGAGGTACTTAACTTCTTGAGGTGTCATTCTCTATTAAGCACATGGAAGGACTGGACAACTAGGGAAGTTGCCCAGGTAAGTTGTGGATGCCCCATCCCTGGAGGTGTTCAAGACCAGGTTGGATGTGGCTTTGAGGAACCTGGTCTAGTGGGAGGTGTCCCTGCCCATGGCAGGGGGGTGGAACTGGATGATCTTTAAGGTGCCTTCCAATCCAAACCATTCTATGACTCTATGAACTTCTTAGAGGAAACCTATTTAATTTGGCTGAAGTTCAGTGAGATGTACCCTACACAGAAAGATGAAGCTGCTGATTCAGCAAGGTACTTCAGCTTGTGACCTTTTCCTATTTGGAAGGAGTAACACAGCAGTCATGTAAGTGTTTCATTTATCTCTCTTTTCCCTCCATACAGATCTTGCTACTTAATTTTTAGGTTCACTGTAAAGCCAACATATTGAAAGGTGTAGTTCCTTACTGTGCCCCCGTGAAATGACTAGAGATAGTCATTAGACTCCCATTCTATTTTGATGTTTAAATCAGCCATTACCATGGATAATCTTTTGGTAGTCCAATACAATCACCTTTATCAGAACTTTATCTCCCATGCAGTGTCATTGCTGAAGCAAATATGAGTTTGAGTTTCATAATCCCTAGTTGCTATCTAGGAAGCCCTAATCTAGTTTATAGGGATTCCTACTTTTAGCATGAACCACTCACTGTCTGCAAGAAAAATGCCACCTTGAAAGCAGATTATTCCATATTCATCTTATACAGAGCTGCTCTGTGAAAACTGTGGCACATGTAAGTATAGGAGTCTGTGAATGCTGGGGAAAAAAAAAAAAAAAAGAAAATCGTTAAGAAGCATAGACAAACACCCAAAAGGTGTGTCCATGAGGGGTAGCAAATACAATAATATCAGCAAGTCACTTCATCATTCATTTACAAAACATGAACCAGAAAGAAGATTCCTGTGATTCAACTTTTCCTAGTTTTTTACTCCTGATGGCTCTTAGAGACAGGTTGCTGGGAAATGTGGGCCTCTGTTCTCCTGTATTTACTTCTGGACTGTTTGCAGAAGTCAATGGTTTTGGTTAGCTGGGACTAGGACTCCTTCATAACAGGAAGTCATCTAATACTTATGTTTCTATGGGCTGCTACAGGAGCCCATCAGAGACTCAACTGAATCATAGAATTGCCCAGGTTGGAAGGGACCTCTCAGATCATCAAGTCCAACCATCACCTAACACTGACCAAAAAAATCACTAAACTGTATTGCTAAACACTATGTCTACCCAGCTTTTAAAAACCCCCAAGGATGGTGACTTAACCACTTTGCTGGGCACCCCGTCCCAATGCTTAATAACCCTTTCAGTATAAAAATTTTTCCTAATATCCAAACCAAACCTCCCCTGGCACAAGTTGAGGCTGTTTCCTGAGATCCAGGGCTTACTGGGTGAGTTATTGTAGAGACAAAAAGCATCTAACATCTGCCACCCTGTCTAAAAAGACAAATGGCACGAAAGAGAGCACGACAAAGAGACCTGGGCAAGGTCAAAGAGCACTGAAGTGCTAAAGGAACAAGAAGAATCAGGTCAGTGTCTCAGCTGGGAATACTGCTTCATGATCTGAAAGGAGCCATTTGACCATACTACTGCCCAGTAGCACCGTGTCTGCTCCCAGGGCTTTGTTTTTCCAAATATGGAAAAGAGCCTGATCTTCCCCTCCAGTAACTTGGGGCCTTGCGAGGTACAAAAATAGCAAAGTAGGCCAGACAGCTAGTCGGCAAAACTCTCGTGTTCCTTACCCCATCGTGAAGGATGGGGCAGCCATTTGCTCAAAGTCGTCACCACGAGGATCCTCTTTCCGAGGGTATGTCAGCACCGAGGTTTTTGAGAGGCTCTCCCAGGCCACATCTCTTTTTCTTTGGTATCTGGGGCTTGTTGATCCTGGCACACCACCTGGGAACAGGCAGGAGGCCAGCCTAACAGATTGGCATGTGTGCAGGCAGGGAAGGAAGCTGAGCATCTGGCTTTAAACACCGGGGCTCAGATTTCTCTCTGAGGGTGTTGACAGGAAAATGCATGCCGGTGCTCTGCTGCTGCAAGGGCTGCTAAGGGAGTAGGATGTCTCTGAGGGATTTGTTGAGACAATTTCACTTCTGAGGTCTTTCCTTCCTGCCTCCTGATCAAAAAAAAAAAAAGGGTCTGAAAGACCGAGTTCATCTCTTGAGACCCCACAGGTTCAGCAACGGCAGATGTCACCTCCACGAGCTCTAGAGGAGTTTGGATCTGTCAAATGAATGCCACAAGCCTCAGCAAGTGTAATTCTGTGTTGTTGATCCCATTAAACCGGCTCTCACTGCTGGTGGACATCACTCCACGCCACAACTTCCCTTCAGCCCTAAGGTCAACAACTGGCCGCTAATGAAGAAGTCACCTGCAGCATCCTCCCTCAAACAGGAGCAGGATAAAGGAAAAGAAAAAAACTATATCCTAAGAAATAAGCGATTAACTGAGGTGAGGTAATGCATTCAGCGTATCCCTCGTTTCCTTGACACCTTGGACTGTATTTACCTTACCACCTTTAGCCAAGTAAAGCTGGGCAGACAGTTTAGGCCAGTCCTTTTGGCTCTTGTCACAGTCTAAGGGAATCAAAAAGAGACCCCTAGAGTTTTGATGGATCTTGCCTTAATACTGATGAGGCAAATCATCTCCTGGAGATGCCTGTATCCTTTGGCTACAGAGAGCTCAGATTTACCTTGTTACTCTTAGAGAACTGACCCTAAGAAAGACGAATCCCACTCTATTATTACAATTCCCTTTTTCCACGTCTTCATAAGGAATAACTTTCTCACAGATTTTGGCAAGGTTCAGCTTCTCAGTCTGAGACCCCGAGACGAGAGACTTTAATGGCAATGTATTATCTAGACATGGCTGGAGCAATAATTTTGTTCCTTACTCTAAAAGGCTTTCCAGAACTGCTGAGGAATGACAGAAAGGTTACTTAATAGCAAGGGCTTGGCTTCTGTAGAGGCAGCTGTTTAAATGACATCAGTATTACCAGTCAGTAATTGAACCATTTGCTGCCCATTTCACCACGGAGAAAGAGAAATGGTGGTATCTCTTTTGACTTATCGAGAATGGATGAACACAGAAATTGTGGGGCTGAAGGGAAGGCCCTTTGCTACTGCAAAAATTGCAGTGCCAGTTCCTCTAACAGGTTGGTTCGTCTGAGCTCTGTGATGAGAATGGGTCTGGTGAGACCCCCAGTAATAAAAGCTATTTGTACTGAGTTACTGACATTTTGGAGGGAAAGGAAAATATGTTTATTTGTCTATGGAATCTTTTTGCATAAAATTCCAATACTAAATGCTTTTCACTGGGAGAGAAGTTGATGGGAAAAAAAATGCTAAAATATTTTATCCTGTAAATATAAGGGTTTTTTTTTAATTTATAGCTGTCAAAAAATAAATAGAATTAAAGAACTCAATATTCTGGCAACATTTTTCAAAGAGTAGAGAATTAAAATGTTTCACATTAAGCAAAAATTAATGTCAACAGGCACTTCTTAGCTCTACCAAAAACTGTCATTGAAACAAAGAATATTTTCCAACACAATTTTCCTTCCTAATCTTAGATCAGTGCCCTCACTATAAGACCTGAACATAACACTCTTCTAGGCACTTGCGGGGCAATTTTGGATGGGTTCCCATCCACAAGCCCTTCCTCAGTTTCTCCATCCTTTGAGGGTTGCAATGCTCCCTTTCTCATGCAGCTGGGAAGCTTTATAGGCTCCTGAAGGTGGGAAGAACAACTAGACTTGATAGATCAAGGCTTCATGAGGACCTGCATCTACATTATTTGATGGAGAAAGCTGTGTATTAAACCCACACTTTGTCAAGTGTCTAAACAAAGAGACAGAACCAGACTTCCCTGCAGTTATACACACAGGGACTTGAGGTAGAAACATGCCACTCATAGTTTAGGTACAAGACAGATTGTCCCCCAAAGAGGGCCTTCTCCTCTGCTTTCCACCAGCCATCACTGGTTTCCATGAGATGTGATGCCCCAGAGAAGAAACCTGCTTAATATGCTGAGGCGAGGGGAATGGCATGTAAATCAGAGCTGTCATCCCTTTCCTGACCTGTGCTGCAGCACATACTTCTGTCCAAAAGAATGTTTATACTGGAAAACAGATATATGTCCAGATTGCAAATATATAAGTGAAATTGTAGGAAAAAGAGCCGACACCACTTCAGGTCCTGGTATCTGAATTAACCTAGGTTTTATACCTGGGATATAAATACCTACATATCTAAGTAAAAATACACACACACACATACTTGCTCAGTCACAGATGTGAGAAGACAGCTGAGAACACTGAGATGATTCTCCTGCTGCCAGAGCCAGTTTGGTTTCAGTCCTACACTTCAAGCATCATGAACATCATGCAGATGCCCCTCCAGAGCCTTCACCAAGGCAGAACCGGTTTGCAACCAGCAAATTTAACTCCCAGCACCCCGTCATTGCCACGCTGAGCTGAGCTCCTTCAAAGCCATCCAGATGTCCATACTCCAGGTGTCACTGCACTTCTGATGCAAAAGGCAAAGCCACTCTGATGTCCATGCTCTGTACCGAATACATCAGTGTTTTGTGTTGTAAGGGTTGTTGTCCCAGGAGGACTCCCAGGTTGTGGATGTAACTGGAGTTAAAGGAGAGTGTCTGCTATTTTCAGGTAGGGCCTAATACTGAATTTGCAGGCGGTGGCTCTCAGTCCCACATACTTGGTCTCCGTGTTTGATAACAGGATGGAGGATCTAAATGTAGGTTTGTTATTGAACCTCAGCTGGCTTGGATGCACGGATTGGCTCAAATGAACTTTCAGCTAGTTCCTGTGGGGCAAGTGCTAGGGTGTTAATGGATTGTTAGAGGTAATGCTCACCAGCACTGGGTCTTCCAGGGAACAGGTTGCTCCTGGAAGGTGGTCACAACGCTACTGCAGCCAGAAGGGTTTCAGCTGAGGGATGTTTGCCACCACCTGGTTCCACAACACCTTGTGCTTCCTTTGCCTAGGTCAAGCTAGGTGCAACAGGGAGTGACACCTTTGAGCTAGGCTCCTTTGAAAGCAGGGCTTCTTAGACAAGCATGTCCTCAGTGGTTTCCTATATCTACTCAGTGGTTTTCCTATATCTGACAATGTCAGTCACCAAAAAGGATTAAAATGAAAAGTAAGAAAACCTGAAGGACAAGCCTGTGTGTGAAGGAGCCAAAAGAGAGAGCCAGCTGCGAGACTCCTCAATATGGAAACCTCAGCATTTGCCTGCTGCAAGCAGCACATCACCAATGCTAAGCCCTTCCCAGTGGCAGGAATATTTCATGATCTTCTTTTGGGCTCATCAGGAAGGAGTAATGGGTGGAGCAGAAAGGAGAGCTCCCATTTTCCAAGGGAGAGGGATGTGCCCGTTGCAAAGCTCCAGAGACTGTGGACAGCCGCAGTCAGGGATAAAAAGCTGGAGTCTGGAGGGAGTTCCTGCAGGAGTGAACTCACACGCTGTAAAGCAGCAAGTGCTTAAGGCCAGACCCCATAAATCCACCAAATTAGATGCTGGTGACATTATAGACCCGTTTTGTTAGTTTTTCCAGCTGAGTTGCAGACCACAGAAAATGATTTATACTCCAGGAGTTGGGATGGTGGGGGAAGGGAGAGCAGGATGGGGGAAGGGGGAAAGTGGAGTGACTCACGGTATTTAAATTTCCAATCAATTCCTTTCTTCAGGAAGGAAGAGAAAAAGAAAAGAGAAGCCTATTCCTGGTGATAGGAAAATGAAACATACAAATTGCGAGTGAGGGAAGATCATAAAGAAAGAACTAAAATCCTCCTTCCAGGATGCATCTGGAGGGGAACGAGGAACCAGCTACCCTGGAAGGAGAAGTACATGAGGTGTGTCAAGGACAAAGAATAGGAGAAAGGAAGATATGGAGCCCGGGTTCACCACATGCACTGCCCAGCTGGTGGAGAGGCTTGTAGGAATATTACATGGAGCTCTTTGGCCTCTGATACAGTTTTAGCAGAATACAACCTTGAGAACATTTTTGCAGATGAGGACAGACTGAGTGATGAAGTTATTGCCAAGGGACGCACGGAAAGGCCTAGAGAAAGTTAGGACTTAAACACAGAACTCCAGAGTAACAGACCAGGAGTTCTTCCCCTCCTTTCTCAATAGACACACACACACACACAAAGATTATTTTCCTTTCCTTTTGTTTTTTTTCTTCAGTCTTACAGTTCAGGTTTTCTCCTTCTCCCAGCTGGGCCTGAAATTCACCTCCTTGTTATCTAGTGTTGCTCAGCATATGTGATCACTGTCTTAATCCCTATTTAATTTACTGGAAACTACCCAGAACCACTTTAGAGGCAGTGTGCAATGTATTGGTAAATCACATCTGTTTCCCAGGCTACCCGTTCAACTCTTCCCCCACCAAACTATCCTCCCTGTCATTGTATTTTGATTACTTTCAAACTCTAAACACATTCATTAGCTTTGTTTTCACATGAAGGTCTCCTGCCCACCCTCCATTCTCTCTTCTCCATCCACCTGTTGCTGAAGGGGTTTCTCCGACCAGATATAGATTCCTGCAATGTAGATGTTGCCATCTGGGCAACATTCCTAAATGGAATAAGACAGATATCTGAGGGGAGCCTTCCATCTCATTCAAAAGCGGGTATCTAAAAATAGGTCTAATAAATTAATTGCTACCTACAAGTGCAATAATTCTCTCCACCAACTATAAAGCAAACCAGGGGTAACTAACTCAGAAGGAGACCTTGACACAGTAGATAACTAAAATGTGATGAGACTCATCTCACTCATTAAATATTCTTTCTCACAACCTGAAATATGCACTGTTAAGTTTGTGACTCCTCTCAGCCTTATATCTAGCCATTCAAATCAGAATAGGATACTATATAGGTAAATAAAATGTTATTTTCCAAACAGACAGAAGTCTTGTTACCTTCCCATTTGACAATGAAAACAAAAACATGAGATAAGCAACGTTTTTCCCTATGGCAAATTTTGTGGAAGAGCCAAGAGACATATCTAATTCAGATTAGGAGAAATATAATTGGAAAAGCAGCTCCAAGATGAAATGTCAACCTTTCAGTCAAGAGATGCATTCCACAAAGAAGACAGAGATGAGCATTTATGGGGAAAAGTAATCTCTCTCACCACTAAGAACTATAAGAAAGAAATCCAGGACATTTCAGAGAGTCTTAGCAATTTTTGTTCCAGACAAGTTCCATATAAATAAAACCTTCTCCAGGCTAATGCAACAGTGATGTTCCAATTGTTACTGTTTAGTCTGGACTTCCTGCTAATGACAGAGCTTTGATGAACATTTGGGAGGAGATTAACCTCATCTAACTTTAAATTCAGGTGCTTGTAGATAAGCTACTTCATGTAGATTCCTGTAATAACCTACAAAGACAAACAAGCAATGAGTAATGATCATGTCTCTTCTCATCCAGTTCCTGTTCCTATTTTGGGAGGGGTCAGGCCTCATCCATGGGCTCTAGCTCATCCTGGAGCTCCATCAACATGGAAGGAAACAGTTTAGCAGTGCAGATGTCTGTATCTAATCAGATACATTTCATGGTAGAAGCCTGATCTTCACGGTTGCACAAAGACAAGATGTACTGAAGACAGTGATAAAATATTCTGGAGAAGAGAAGACTGAGGAGGGATATGATCAACGCCTATAAATACTTAAAGGGTGGGTGTCAGGAGGATGGGGACAGTCTTTTTTCAGTGGTGCCCAGTGACAGGACAAGAGGTAACAGGTACAAACTTGAACTTTACTTTGAGGGTAGCAGAGCCTTAGAACAGGCTGCCCAGAGAAGTAATGGAGTCTCCTTCTCTGGAGACATTCAAAACCCCCCTGGACAAGCTCCTGTACAACCTGCTCTACCTGGGGAGTTGGACTAGATGATCTCTAGAGGTCCCTTCCAAACCCATATCATTCTGTGATTCTGTGATATACACAGAGCAATGGAACAAGAAGACACAATCAGGTCAGAGACATAAATCACAGCTACCCCCTTTGCTCATGCAGTTCTGATAATTGTATATAAAGCTTTGAAAATCAAGATATTGTTCTTCTAAAAGAAATGTGCTTGAATAACAAGGGAGAAAAAAATAGCTGAAACAAGATTTGAAACATTCTCTTTTCTTGACTGCCATTTTGATATGTGAAGAAAAGAGAACAGCATTAAAATGAAAGGAAATAGTTTCCTCTCTGCTTTTTGTAAATATCTTAATGGAACACTTTGACCTGATTTGAAAGATTTTGACAGGCTTGTGTTGTGATGTGAGTGTCGGGTTGCCCAGCAATGCCAACCCGTACAAGGAAGCAGGTAGGATCCTGCATTCGAAATGGCTTTGGGTACAAATATGGGCTATGTTCTGCGAGTAGTCCAGAGTCAACAGGAGATTTGGAGATCAAGGAGAAAGCATTAGCCTTTATGAGGTGAAATATTTAGTACCAGTGTTTAAGGACTGAAATATCTTCTTGAATATGGCTCTTAACTATTATTTGCCTAGTGATTTATAGCGCAGTTCACCATGCAGCAAAAACATTTGTTCTTGCTGTGATCAACTAAAGTACCCAATGGGTGTTGGTTGTTTCCTCATCCTCCTCTCTCCTCTTCTTTGTTTCCTATATTGGACATTCTTGTTATACCTCCTTGCAGTAATTCCAAGGTCCACATGGGTTTCGTGCCCACCTTTACAGCCATTAAATCTACCAGAATTACCAGTGTTGAAAGAGTTAACACCAATGTGACCATTCAAGGCTTTCAAGCTAAAATTTGGATAAGACACCAGTGGATAAGAGGAGGGATCATCTTTCAGAGAAAAGGTTTCAGGGTCTCTCCAAATTTAGGCAGTCATCACAGTACCAGTTTGTTGAGGAGTTTATCACAGCAGCCACAGAGTGTAAAAATATAAACCCAGAAGGATGGATCCACTCCGAGGGATTTGTGACAGCCCACAGCGAAAGCTTCACCCCATGAGGACTAGAAACACATGAATGGGACAAGGTAAAGGTGTTACCTGATAGTGCAGGTGGAAGAATCCTGTGTTTTTACAGCTGAAGGACCAAGGTGCTATAACTTTTCCTTGGGTTCGACCCATAATTCAGATGTAGGGATTGCACAACTGCTGCATGGGGATCACAGCTTCATGATATTTTCCGAAGACCCATCTTTGCTGCCAGAGTAAGACTCTTCCAGGTCTAAGCCACAGCATTAAAGGAGGGGAAAGTATTTTCACACCACATGCAGTAGATTTTGCTGAAAGAAAGTGTGAATTTGGAATATTTTTCTGAGCATGTTGTTCCCATCTCGTCCCCCAGCTCGCTCCAAGGCAGTGCTAATTCCCACATCCTGGGAACATTAGGTCAATTGTTTGTCAAATTACCCAGGTGAGTTCACACTTGCAATGAGCTCGCTTTCACCTGAGGCTGCAGCTGGGGTCCAGGCAGGCCCTTGCTATTCCCTATTTTTATCCACCCAGGCGTGGTTCCATCTAGGGATTTCCTTTGGAGGAGTTGGGCAACCTACCACAAATCCTTGGGAAAGACTGACCTCTTCTGGGAAGCTGAAATGCAGCTGCACAGGGAACCTGAAACCAGCCATTGTGCCCTGGAATTTCCCCCAGGACATTTTGGGCAGCAAAGTCTTGGCATTGGCTGCTAAACATTTTCAATGATTTTTCTTGAGATGCTTTCCTAAAGATGCTTTCTGCTTGCTGGCTGTTTAAGTCACATAGGATTGCAGGCTTACACTTGGCTCATTTTACATTCTCCCTTACGTCCCTCATGTTTATTTTTAAGTTCAGCAAGGTTTTCTTAACTCAATTAACTCCGCGTTATCTTCCAGCTCCTCCTTTCTGTTTCTTCCCTAATATTTCAGCCCTTTTCCTGGTGCTCAGCATTGTTCTTAACCCCAAAATCATAGCTGTTTCCATTAAAATGATCAATTCCTTTAGCATATTGACATATTATTGCCTGCAACTTTTGAGACCTCTGCAGAATTGCAACTATAACACCCAGAGTTGCACAAAAGTGTGGGTTGTTTCATAGTCCATCTTGAAAACAAGCTATGTAGGGACATAAGAGTCTGGTCCTGGCATGTACTCCCTCTCGTACACAGATTTTGGAAAAATCTGTGACTTGCTAAGGCTTGTCCCAGGTCTCTCACAGATTGCCTCAAACTCAAGGTTTAATAAAACCTTTTAATCCTTTCATATTTCGAGATGGAGTGCCTGTTTTTTTGATAGCCAGGTAGAAGTCTGGTCTTCGAATCTTGTTACATTCCTGTGTTAGTGCTCTCTGTGGTGTGGAAAAGCATTTCCTTTTATCAGGTTTTAATTTCCCCATCTTTTTATTTATGCTGACTGTATCACCAAGGTGTCTTTTGCCACAGGTCAAAGTGCTAGTGGTGTGTACATATACCCACACAGACCAAAACATGGTCCTGGCCAAGGGAGCTCACTCAGTACTCCAGCTATCCCCTTCAGCTCTCAAATGTTTTAAAAAGACCATTAGTTTCAATTGATATTTTTGGCCACGTGAGGAACTATCACCCACTGAAACCAAAAGTCAGAGAGAGAGAGAGAGGACTTTGCAGTTGCCTCAAGGTGAATAAGAGGATGCTGAACCAGTCAGTCTAGTCCCTATGATCCATGTCCTCCAAGATCTCTGAATTCCAGTAGCATTTGACAAAGACCCTCAGTGGCTACAGGCGATGGGATGGGATGGGATAAGTGACCAGCAATATTTTCCTGTATGGAGAACAAACATCCAAGCAAAGCAAGTCTTTCCAGGCCAGGGTTATTGATATTAAAACCACAGAACTTAATTAAAAATGAAGGTAATTAAAGCCAGATGCAATAAAGCATTTTTTTCCCTGCATACCATGTTGTAGACTCATAGCATGACTCACAGGGAGAGAGCAGTAAGTCAAGGTGACTGGGAACATTCAAGGAGCGATTATCTGGGATCGTTAGTGGGGCTGGTGGGCGGCAGCTATAAACTGGGAACAGGTCCTGATGAGGTGCATGGCCTTTAACTCCTCTGGTATGTAATGAGAGCTGTAAATCTCCCCATTACAGGCAGCGGTGATGTGGGTGTATTCAGCCAGAAGCCTTGCTTTAGTCTCTTCGTGACTTCAAGAGAAGAGGAGGGGGACCCTCGCTCCAGGACCGGAGAGATCTGAGCCTTTTGAAATGGGTGAAACTACACGTTCTCGTGTGGGAATTACGTGCAGTGATGTGAAGGCTCCAAAGTCAGCTTCTGGTCCAAATAGCTTTGGTATGAAGTTTGAAGAACTGCATGGGTTTCCAGGGATTTACGCCTCTCAGAGCAGAGGCTGGAGTTTCATATCTAAAATCCCTGAACTTGTCCACAGCTATTTTCTTTCCTTTCTGCATAGTTTGAGTGTTTCAGAGAGGACAGAAGACCAAGTGTTCATAACGTAGTAAAATACTGATCTGATCTCTGCTGATCCAGGTATGAAACCCAAGGCTGCAATGACCTCTATGTGCATCGAGTCCCCTGACAGGTCCTAACATATGTATGAGCTGGAGCAACTCATGTCCTTTCTCTGTGCCTCAGTGTCCCTCACTGCAAATTGGGGCTACTCATATTCTCCAGAAGATGGTGGACTGTGAAAATTAATTAGGACTTGATTCATTTTACCAAATATTAAGTTAATATTTACCTATTATAAATTAAACAACTCAGGGAAGAAGAGTTAGGTGGTATGAAGCAGTTAATCTGAGTCAAGAATTGTCTGCAGACTCTTCACAGTCTACCTCACCCAGCTATCATGACTGAAATATACTTCTGCTCTTGAAAATGATGGCTTAGGTGCTTGTGAAATGATTTCCTAGCTCATTTCAGTCCAAATTAACTGGGTTCATTTATGCAGCTAGCCTTGACTCACCAGGAGTGGCTGAAGATGAGCTAACATGACCAGTGCCATCCACTGGTCGTGTGGATGGAGACAGAGACAGGACTTTCCACTTGCCTCCATCCACCAAGAATTTTCACAGTTAAAAATCCCAAATCTGAGGTCTTCTGGCATTTCCAACCTCTCCTGGACAACTACGCCTGGTGTAACAGTTTCTCCTTCTGGCAGCAAGAGAACTTATGTCCTGCAAAGAGATCATCTACAAATCATTGGCTTCAAATGGACCACATCTCTGCAAGGAATTTCCACGTCTTTTTCTGGGCACCAATCACAAGGTTATTAGCCATCTGCAAATCCAGACTGATTATGAGCTCACCACCTTCGCCGGACTATCTCGTATTGCAACCGTCTAATTTTCAGACTCATTTTTTCCCACTTCTGGAGTTGTACACATTCCCCAGTGGCTATCTTCATCAGCGATAAATCAATTTCATGACTCCATGAGTTCTCTGCTTAGTTTGCCAGATTGAAGCCAATATCAATGCTTATCTGCCCTTTCACCTGTCTATTAAAAATTGAGCAGCCCATGTTCCCTCAATATTGATGCCTATGCTCAAGACCAAACAAGAATATCCAGTTAACCCTTGATCCTCCAAACTTTCAGCTGCAACTTTTCCATCTAACCTTTTTCAGTTTATATATATAGTTCTCTTTCCCAAAGTGGGTGAAAGCTTTTGCATAAATACACCAGACGCAGCTGGTCAGTCTTGGCAAGCTTTAATTATTTTTTTCAAGGGGAAAAAGTAGTCCTCTTTTGGTAGTTTGTTTTCTGAATATTCCCAGACATTAACAGAAATGCTTGAGTTTTTATTATTTTCAAGCAGGCTAAATATGTATTTTTTTTCTTGGTTCTTTTCAACTGGTTCATGCTGCAAATGTTTTTCTTTCTGCAAAACTTGAGACTCTTTATCTTTAGTTTAAATTCCCTTTTCTAAAGTCTTGGATGTTTTCATGCTCTGTGAGCTGTAGCATTGTTTCCTTCTTGAAGAACAAGCCACAGTTTGCCTTTTTGGACAGTAGAACACACTGGTAGTGCCAACATTGGCATTTTTCATGCTGAGAAATTAGCCAATATTTAAGATTTTGAGAAATGAGCATCAGGTATTGCAAGGATGAGATATGTGCATTTACAGTGTCTGCAGCAAAGATTCCATTTCCCAGAATGCAGCAGCAAAAGTTTCTTTTCTCACAGCTCAAAGTCTCTTTCTAGATAGCAAAAATGTTCTGCCATTTAGATATTTTTTCTCAAGTTCATATCATTAGCATGAGGTTTTGCTCTGTTTCTTTGGCATTCCTGAATATGAACCTCCACCTATAATCAGTCCCAAGCAAACCCTACCATTGCTGTAGCTAAACTTCCAGCTTTACAAGCTGGCTCTGATAATTCCATACTTTATTCTGCAAAGAAATGTAATGGATATTCTTTTACATTTATCCTAAAAGATTGGTACTCTTCCCTAAAAATATTTAAGCCTAAATCCTATGACAATGATGGATGTAATTTAGCCATTAGACCAAATGTCTGAGCCTGAGAGATCCATATTGCTGAAATATGGAGGTCCTACTCTCTCTCCCATCTCTCCTATTTCTTCCTTGCCTCAACGAGAAGAAACACACTGTTCTTCAGTTACACTTTTTTACCCCTCAGGGTTAAAAAGTCACAAGATGATTGTCTTTAAAACCATGAGCATTTTCATCAACAAAATGTCAAGTCTCTGGGCTTTGATGGTAGCCTTTTTGAGACTTGCTTGGCAATGACACAAGTTAGGAATAGGCTTCTGGCTCCCAATGAAATCTGAGGTTTTCCCCAAATTGCCAGACTCCAAGAGTTGGGATTTTTCTCAGAAAAGAAAAAGAACAAAAAGAAACATAAAATATTTCAAAACTTTGTTTTAGAAGTGAGCAGTTGTGTTTATTGCATGCTTGCTTTGTTGTCCCTGATCTGTTTTGAATCCTGAATGTTTGAAGTGCTTAAACACTTGCTTATCTTGGAACATATGGTACCACTGATTTCTATGAAAATGCCAATGCACTCGCAAAGTTACGCACATGCTTCGAAATGCTTTGTTGGAACAAAGATAAAGGAAAAATCTCGAGTATAAATTCTGCTGTCTGAAAAAGCCTGCAGAACTGTCCACTCTGCACCACCCACATGTCCACTGAAACTAAACCTTTTATTAGCATTTTCCATGTTCTATTCTCTTTTTCCTCTGCCAAATTTCAAGAAAGTTTTCCTTCTGCTTTTGTCCTATTTTTTCTCATTTTTTATTTGTTCATTTACTTATTTTTATTTTTGACAGGGTTAAACTTTGGAAATTTTTATAGATAGAGCCCTGACTTCAGGACCATCCTTCCCACATTGTCATTCTAAGGAAGTTGATGCAAAAAACCTCCCAGAAATCATGGTCCCCTTTCACTTGGCTGCAGAAAGGTTTTGACTAAGCCAATCCTTAGAGACAATCATATTTCCATAAGCTGGTGAAGCTGCTAAATCAAGATCTTTGCAGTTCAGGATCTCAGGAGTTTGCTCATTTTCAATGCTGCTTGTGGACAGGCTGATTTTGGATGCCTGTTGAATGTGGAAAGTAGGAATTTGACACTAAGCCAAAGACTGCCTTTTGGGAAATATTGTCCTTCCCTTATTCAGTGGTTTTCTTGGCCTACAGAATTTTTCTCCTTTAGTTGCAAGCAACCGAAAGGTCTTTTGGTAAACAATATACTGTTCATTATAAATTTAACAGCATTGTATATTGCTTGTAAAGGGCTGTTTTCTCCCATTCTGAACAATAAAAAGGATTGGGCTGCTGTTACAGATGTGTTATGCATGTTTCCTGGTGAATTCCACTCTTGGTGATGATGCACCTCCAGCTTTTTCCACTCCATATCCTATGTCTTCCTACCTCTTCCCCATGTTGAGTAAAAGGATAGAAGAACAGAGCTCTTACACCTCATTGTGTCTTCTTCAGACAAGAGACTCTGGTTTAGTAAATTCTAGGAGGATAAGAAAGAAAGTGTGGCCTTAGGAATCTAGGAAGTTATGCAACAAGAATGAAAATGAGTGGAACTTCTCAGGTATGGCAGAAATTTAAAGTGTAAACATAACCTTCAAAGGTGGAAGCTAGCTTCTACATGGCCAGAGATCCACTCTGCAGCCACAAACCTGGAGAAGGAAATGAGTTATAAGTGATGAGCAGATTAAAGTCTCCACTGGCTGGCCACACCTGAGATTATAGCAGATTAAATCTTAAATATTAGCCATCTGGGGCTTTTGCCCCTTCGCCAAGGGCTCACTGATCTAGATGTGGGGCAGGTTGATGAAAGAACATTTGTGCTTCTCATACTCGCAAAATGAAACTTCATGGACCTGAAGAGGAGCCTGATTTTCTCTGTCCTCAGCCACAAGGCTGGATGGTTGCATCAATTTTAGTAAATTGGTGGTGGCAAGAAACGTTCCCAGGCACTCCACCCTGACCGGTAAATTAGAACAATCGCTGGCACAGTTTGGTGAACCATCACCTTCCCAAACCATTCCTGGATCCTTTTTGGGAGTTTGAATGTTGCAGAGACTGAACCCAATGAGATGGGACTACCCTCTTCTGGAAGTAAAAGAACTTAATTGTACAAACGTGGAACTTTTTATACCATGGCCTCATGGCCAGAGTGCAGACCTTGGAGCCTGGCTGGGATTGTCATGTCAGAACTCTGGTCTCGAGGGGATTTGGACAGAAAAGCAAACAATGGACCTGATCATAATATAATATCCATAATTTAATTAAAGGGTGAGCCTTTCTGCCTGTCCTGCTAATCTGATTAAAATCGGCTGCTGAAATTGGTGGGAATAGGTGCCAGTGCAGGTGTGACTGTGTAATGCAGATACATTGGAACAGGCCACTGGGCTGAAGAGAACATCCCCTTCCCTGTCTGCCTCAGACCAGTACATTTCTGGCAAGCACTTCTGCTCATTGAGGGTCATTAAAGCTAAATGAGATCTGTAAACCTCAATAAACTAGATTAAATACACTTCTGGATAAAGGTAACATTGAAAGACCAAAAGGAAGGAAAGTTGTGCTTATGAGAAATCATTAAAAAGAATAGAACTATTCACCATGGATTGTTGGGAGATGACAGAGAGCTATAAAATTGTGAGGGGAAAAGTTAAAAGAGATTGACTGTTACTCTTTTCATCCAGTGAAAGAACCAGAGGGAGTCAAATTAAATCAGCATGTGGCATGTCCAACATTTGAACAAACTTTGAAACTCCTTGCCACAAGAATCTGTGGATGCCTATATGAATCATGCCTGCATGATTCAAAAAAGCAGATTTATCTATGGCTTTTAAACAAGGATACTACCTCAGGGCATGAATTATTGGAGGCCGAGGCATTATTTGGGAGAAGAGCACCTCATATTTGTCCTGTTACATTCCTCTCTATAAGGAATCAGTTGATGTCCTAGGCAAGGTGGGTGTTTGGGCTTGGCCCATTGTGTCCCCTTCCCATAGTCAGACACGGATTTGGGGAGGAAAACCTATTCTAGTAGCTGAGCTGGTAAGTAAAATGCCATGGAACTACATCTGCTGCTGACAAATCACCAATCAGAGTCCTCCCTCAGAGGAGCCCACCTCACTGTATATCAGCATGGCTCTTCTACCAAACCCATCATTTCTCCTGCCCTCATCACATGGCACCACTAGGGCCTTTACCTGTTAAGTTGTCCAGTGCACCAGATGCATCACTGCTGATGTGCACCAGATAGGAGGCCTGGCGTGATGCTATTCCTGTTCTGGAGATGAAGGGATGTGGCAATGAACCAAAGCTGAAGTTCTCAAGGTGTCCAGAGTCTTCTGAGCTGCTGTCTTGGGGTGGCTTCTTGGAGAACCCTGTTCATTTCCCCTTCACTTGAAAGTCCTCAATTTCTCCATCTGCAGAAGGGATAGAGCGTGTCTTATCTGCTGAAAAGCACAGAAGACCTCAGCAACAAGCCCATGAACAACAGACTGGGACCTTTCATGTTTGCTCTTATCTCAGTCCAGATGAGGTTCATCTTGGTAGCCTTAAGGGGAAAGGCTCCCTATCCCATTAGCCCTCCGTTGAGCCATCCAGCCTTCCATGCCAGGCTGTTTTATTTGGAAAACGTGACCACTTGTGGCAAACAGTATTTATGATTTGACTTTTTGTTATTGTTGTTCCGGCTGATGTGAAACTCCTTGGCTTTACAATGCAGGTTTAATAAAGTCTATTAAAAGGGTAAATATAGCAACTCCCTTTTGGAAATTCCTCCTTTTCTTTTCTCTTTTAATTGACTATTTCTTAGAGGTAAAATTTTAATGCAATGGCAAAGTATCAGGAGTAATTAGATTAAGTAGTGGGGGGAAGCTGCTGAACTTTTTTTGAGAGCTGTAAACCAGAAATGAAACAAAACTTACTTTATATTTGTAGACAAGTGTGTGTGTATTTATATATTTCTCTAATACGTGCCAGTTTTGCTCTTTTTGCTCCTTTCAAAGCACTACAAGCAATAACACCGTGGATGATAGAACCTTTTCTGTTTATTGTTTTATTTCCAATAATGAATAAGCTCGAAGGGCATTATTTTAACTAGGCTCCTGTAATCCTTTAACGGGACTTGTTGAAAATAAGACCCAGCACTGCCAGACACCACGCAGCAAAAAGCTGCTTAATGCCAGACTCGTTGGCACTGGAGAAGCTGGGAATTGGCTGATTTTTCCTCCTGTTCTCTGTTGGAATATGTACCTTCCTGGGTCCCAAACAGGGTCACAGTCCAGGCAACGCCTGAAACTTGGTCCCAGTCCTTAAAGAGCGACCAGGATAACATTTTGTGTCTCTCCCAGACTAATACACTGGGATGGGCTGAGCCTTAAGGGGTTGGAAGCTCTCAGTGATGTAAACTGAAAGAGGGTAGACTTAGATTAGATATCAGGAAGGAATTTTTCACTCTGAGAGGGGTAAGGCACTGGCCCCGGTTGCCCAGAGAAGCTGAGAATGCCCCATCCCTGGAGGTGTTTCAAGGCCAGGCTGGATGGGGCTTTGAGCAACCATCAGTTGCTAGTAGGATGTGTCCTGCCCATAGCAGGGGTCTTTACCCTGTAGAGTTAGTGCTGCCTGAACTCTGCTGCTTACCCTCCTCAATTCAAGCTCTCTCTATTTCTCTTCCAATTTTACCAATGAAGTCCGTTGCAGCAGGAGATGTTCCTTGGCAGGTTGTATGTAGAAGAGGAGGCAAACCTTGCCCTTGAAACAGGGAGTCCTTTAGGTCCTTTCTGTCTGCAACAATGGCTCGTTGGATGATCAAGAATCTTCCCCTGAGACAAGGCCATCAGATCTGAAGCGATGAGATTTCAAGAGCAGACTGAAGCCATAGAAAACCAGAATCACAGAATCACCTAGGTTGGAAGGGACCTTTTAAGATCACCTACTCCAACCAATGAAAAAAAAACCAACAAAAAAAAAACACAAAAAAAAACCTACAAAAAAAACCCCAAACACACACAAACCACACACCAGACTCAAAACAACACCAACCCAAAACTAATCCATATCCCCAAGCGCCATGTCAAATCATCTCTTGAATACCTCCAGGAATGGTGCCTCAACCACCTCCCTGGGCAGCCCATTCCAATGCCTGACAACCCTTTCAGTAAAGAAATACTTCCTAATAGGAAATAGAAATAGAAACATCTGGGTTTCAAGACCCCCTTCCCACCGGGCATCACTTCAAGGGGCCCTAAAACACACTATTAAAAAGCCCTTTGCGCTTTTCCCGGGTCTGTTCAAGGGACAAGGGTGAGCACAGAGCAGAGGACCTGTACCCTGATTCTCAGAGGTGTCTGTCCCCCCAAGGGACAGATGCGTGGCTGCTGTATCCCCTTTCCATGCTGCACATTCACTGCCCATTGCAGAAGGTGCTGGCCTGGTGACAGGTCCCTGTCCCAAGGGAAGGAGGAATATTACAGCTCAAGAGAGGGAAACACTTGCCTGTGGAGTGGAAAGGTTAATCTGGTGAGAAGGACAGAGCAAATAATTGCCAGGGAGAGGACATGGCAATTCATCTCAGCCTCTTGAGTGCAAAAGGAAGGCAACTCTGGCACAGAGGTACTTTTCATCATCAGGCATCGCCGCCCAGAGGAGAGGCAGTGAAATGAAAGCTCCCTTTGGGCTGGGGAGGGAGAAGGAAAAATTGGAGTAAAAGATTCAGAAGAGCACACAGCTTCTCTAATGACTCTGAAAAGCCAGGTGGAGATTTCTCTTCCAGGGGTGTTAGGTTTCCCTCAACTCCTTACCCTTTTGCCGGGGGTAGTATTTCTCTCTGTAGCCACTCTCAGCCCTGTTGTAGACCCTCGTGGTCACAGCCACAAAAAATGTAGCACAATAAAACGTACAAGGTGGACTGGAGAAGTGGTCTCTCCACTTTGCCCCAAAAGATTCCCTACTGCATCCACTCAGGATTTTCTCTTCCAGTCTGAACATCTGATCCTCCTCAGGATAGCATTTCAGATCCCCAGGGCTTGGGCTCGGTCACATCTCAGAAGAAGGGATCCTTTGGCTGTCTCGGTATGAGCACTCTGCTTCTTATACGGTGAGCGAGTGCCCAGGTTAGCACAGCTCAGACTCATTTTCTCCAAGAACTGGTGAGATTTCAGGAACTAAAGAAAAATAGGAGTTTATAATGAAAACGGTGATGCAAGTATCATAATAGTGGAAACACTGGGAGGAAAGAATGACAGAGTGGAAGAAGAACAACCCATCTTTAAATTTCACTGTCATTTCTTCTTTAGAATTCACCAAGTAGAAGTTTTAATATTGATCAAAAAGGTTGCTGACAAAATCAGGGTCAAATAAACTGAATGGTGAGTGTCCTAGTTGAGACACTGTGGAAATGGAAATAAGTGACCAAATTAAGCAAAAATATTAGAGAAGATTTAAAAGCATCCACACAATGGACTTGCACTAGATTGTCTAGAATATTTTTCCTAATTGCAGAAACCTCTCTAGTGCAGATTTGCCCTTTCAAACAACTTTGATGATGATCTGCTTCCTATGATCATAGGGGTTTGTCACCTCCAACATTTCCAACTTGAGCAAAAAGTCAAAACTTGCCCTTTCCTTGCCACTGCCCTGGATCCGGCCTTGTGTACTGAGCCAGTTGAGTAGCTGAGACCTCCTTCTGGACCTCTAAAACCAAAGGAAAAGGACCCCTGTGAGCCGGATGAAGCACTCAATCACACATCACACAAGTATAATGAGGACTGTTGAAAAAGCTTTTGCAAAATTGAGATAAGCTCCCCTCGTTGCTTCCTTTTCACCAGTGAGTTCACCGGAGTGCTTACATTTTCCATTCACATCTGAAGAGCACAGTAGGAAAAATGACAAACTGGAGGAGCTACCTGCACGCACCTGGGAAAAACAAACAGGGCCTGGAGATAAGAGAAAGTGGAAGAACAGAGAGATAAGGAAAAGAACTGAACACTCCTCCCTCCTCTTTTCTTCCTCTCCATTTCATCCCGGGAGCAGCAGAGTTCACAACGCTCTGCTCTTCAACCCCCACTTCAAGTGCAGGGTTGTAGGCATTAGTTTCCCAATGAACGTCTGTTACTCATGTCAGCAAAGTGAGGTCTTCCATGTCTTCTAAAGACATCAGCCCTGTTCCGCAGGATCCAATGCTGAAGCTGAAGAGTCCCAAGTCTGTAGACTTCTTTGATAGGACATGCCATGGGAATTTTGAGCACCACGAACAGACTGGTCCCTGATCCAGCTGACAAATACCAAGCCATGGAATATAAATTAGTTGGAATAAATAATAATTTAGTCCCGCTGCTGAGCTGAAGGACAAGGATGCAAAAGGATGAGTGGACATCCCTACAAAGAGATGGGCATGTACTACAACAACTTGCAAAGGTCCTCGTTGTCATGGCTTATGCAGCTGGGCTTGGAAGTCCAAGGGTCTGTCCCCAGCAGCAGCCCGCATCACCCATAATGCTTTTGCCTAATTGAAATGTCAGCCCATGTCATTCCTGGTCTGAGGGCAGCACTGTCCCTGTGCCGCCTTAACTACCTGTTTTGTTGTACCCTGGTGTGAAGAGGTTTCTGTGAAAGGCTTTCTAAGTGAAAAGAAACACTCTGCACTACTTTTAAAATGATGCCACCCTTAAAGACACTCTCTAAGGAAAAAAAGGCATATTAGGTACAGAAAAAGACTCAGCCTCCACCTGTTACATGAGGTGGTGTTTGGAGGGTTGGGATACAGCTCACAGAATTCAAAGTGTGAATGTAGATGTCTCCATGTAGGTACCACTGTGTTCTGGATGTCTTGGCTTCCAGCCCAGGCAAGGTAGACATCCATGGTACAACTCAGCTGGGAAAGCATAGTAAAGCCATTGGAGATGCCCTCAGAAACCCCATCCCTGGAGGTGTTCAAGGCCAGGTTGGATGAGGCTTTGAGCAACCTGGTCTAGTTTGTCCCTACCCATGGTATAGGCGTTGGAACTACATGATCCTTAAGGTCCCTTCTGACCCAAATGATCCTATGATTCTATAATTCCATGCCCAGCTGGCTTCCATCTCCCATTTCAGGGGAACACAAAGGCGTGTTCCCTTATCTTTTCTACCACATCAAGGAATCTGATTAAATCATTGTCTAAGGCAGAGGTGGACCAAGAGGTGAAGATAAACTGAGCTGACTGAGGTAGTGCTTCAACCCAATCTTAATTCTTTATGCAACATTGCCAATCTCTCTTACTATAGACTGAACTTCATAAGGTCTCTGATGGGTGAGAATTGTCAGGGAGATGACCCAGGCACCTCCAGAAATATTCCATCTGCTTGATTCCAAGCCAGAGTGATGAGGTGGATTGGCTCCTCCATCATCCAAATCTGCTCTCCCGCCCCTGTTTGAAAATCATGACCTTTGGGACCAGAAAACAATGACAGCAAAACTGACAAGTCCAACTGTCTACAGAAGGGAGTGAACTTGGCATCCTTGCACATCTGGAAATGGAGCTGTTTATACAGGGGCAGGGTAAAGAAGAGGTGCCATGTATAAGGTCTAAAATCGATCCCTCTCATTAGCATAGCTTGCTACAGAAAAATGAAGGTCCTAGTAGCAAAGATGACATAAATAAACCCATGTTAGCTCCTGAAATGTACCCAAATCCTGATGCACAAGCAGCTGAATGGAGCCCTGTGCGTCCAACCTTTACCAGACAAAAAAAGAGATTGCCAGCTTGAAGCCTCTTATAGCCGAGCATTTTAAATATTTGCATTGGCTGAGGAAAACTCCTTTGCCTGATCTAAATTCCCGTTATTTTGCTACCAAGGAACACGTATTATCTGCTGAGCGTGGGTTCTCCCTTATAAAAACTATTACACTTTGTGTCATGTTTAAATATCCACTGGGACAGAGAAGGAAAGTTCAACTCATTCAAGAGATGGAGAGTTCAAGCATGTTCTGGAATAGATCCTCTACACCATGAACTTCCACCTATAGTAGACCCTCTGCTGTCTCAAAAGATGAACAAGCCAACATCAGGACAGCACCGTAGCAGGGCTGTTGCCTCTTTGCTGAGTGTCCTGATGATTTAAGGTGTAGATAAGGCATTTTGGGTTTTGTTTTTGAAAACACCGTGCAAGTTTCTTCCTGTCTCTGTCCTCTCAGTCAAAACATTTCATTTTGGAAATGCTCAAATAATACTATTATTTTCAAGACATGCTCTTTTTTTTCTTTCTTTCTTTTTTTTTTTTTTTTCACTTTGACCCAAGCTGATGTCATGATATGTTCTGAGTTGGAAAAAAACTGCAATTTGGGAAAGGGAAGGGTCAGAAAGAGGGCAAAAAAGAAGAAACCCAGTTCAAACCCACTTTTGGGCATGTAGCACTTCTCCCAGCACCCTGGCTCTCAGCTCATGTATGGGAAATATATTACCCACATGGAATAATGTGGGCACAAAGTGTTTGAGGCCACAATAAGGCACTGATGCAGTGACCAAAACTATGATACGTCTCACAGTGTGTTATTTGCTTAGCAAGCATTATAACCCATAGGAGTAATGAAGGGATGGAGCATTTGACCACTAGCTTTCATATTTTGCGCTTCCAGGGCCACATTGGAGAAGGCAACAGGAACAAATGTAGTCTTTCAAGAAGGTTTTGTTCAAATGGGGAGCTTTGGTATGTATTAAGGACTGAGAACTGCTGTGTTTAAGCAGTGGCCTGTTTCTCCTTGCTCCGGTGAATTTTTTCTGTCCCTTGTTTCCCTCTCCTGCCTTCCACCTCTGTATGCAATCATAGAATCATAGAGTGGTTTGGGTTGGAAGGGACGTTCAAGATCACATAATTCCACCCCCCTGCCCTGGGCAGGGACACCTCCCACCAGACCAGGTTGCTCAAAGCCCCATCCAGCCTGGCCTTGAACAGCCCCCTCCAGCAAAGCACACAATCAGAGCAGGGTGTTAATAACAAACAGGCACCGTGGAATTAATGTTCCCTTCTGCAGATGTATCCCCGAGAAGTTGGCACGGCCGCTGCAGTCCAGAGGAGCGCTGACTAGTGAAGAAGCACATTTTTTCCCTCTGCTAATAAGACCCCAAGCCACAATTGGGCAATGGAGCAATTATGTTCTTTAAGATGAGATTCTGACTCATGCAAAGGAGCCTTAAAAAAAAAAAAAATCACTTTTTTTCCTTTCCTGTGCTCTGCCAAAAATCCCGTGGTGACCTTCTTTATTCTTTCCTGTTCACAATTAAGTGAAATGACAGCTCAAGGTCAAGAACAAAAAACAATGTAATTTAAAACTATGTAGAATAAAGTGGTAGGTTTCAAAAGACCAGACATGAATGAAATGGAAGGGAATTTCTTTGTCAAATATGAAACCATGGCTGATCTCTAGTATCAGTGTAACAGAGGGGGAGCACACACACACAAAAAAAAAATCCAAATTTTTCATCTTTTTCTTAGTAACCTTAACAGATAGGGAGATACGAGGGTGGATCACAATTCTGGCTTTTACCAGTGCTAAACTTTAGTGATATATTGGATTTGGCGCTGAACTTTGAATCCCTGACTTTGAAATGTTTTAAAACTTTGGTGCACAGCCTGAGGGACTTGGGACTCGCCAGGTCAGGTCAGAGTAGCAATTTTCTTCAGCTTCAACTACCTAAGGAATTACACACACATCATCATATCCTACCGCGATTTCAGATCGCACTGGGTCAAACGAGGGATGCAAAATACAGTGGTAGCTTTGAGACAGTTAAAAAAGGGGGTGGAAAGTCATGAAGTTATCACACTACCACATTGGACACACCGGCACAAGGAGAGGAGATGGTCCAACCTGCTGCTAATGGAAATATTCTGAGTGTGACTAATAGATGACATGTGTCCACAAGATCACAGTTGGGTCTGTGCTCTGGCATGAGTTGTCTGAGACTCCTGAGAATGGCAACAAAGGAGAGAAGAGGTGTAGCAGACAATTAAACAGCTCCAGTATATCAAGACTGGCCACTTTTCCTAAAGAAAGTACTACTGGACTTTACCTTTTATTAACTGGAGAGGTCTAAGCCATGTGCAAACAGAAATGGATTTCATTTATAAAGGAAAAGTCACAAGTTTGGCAAACATAAGATCTGGCAATCATGGAATGAACATATATTCCATAGCTGGGAACTGCAATATGCTTGGAATGAGGCACTAATGAATGGTTAATTGACAGAAGCCAACAACAGAGTGACCTGTGTAAAAAAAATACAGCTTTCTGCTGCAGAGAACCTAAGGTCTCATGAGATCCTCACACTCACTTGGTAGACAGTTGAACAGATCAGACATCTAATGTTTGGTTCCATTTAATTCATCCATCCTTTTCTCTTAGAAGTATCAAGGAAGAGTTAAGTTCTGGAAAGTCAACGACTGATTTTCAGAAAGAGATTGTACCAGGCAAAAAGCGTCAATGCTCTGCAGCAGGGTTTGATAAGGCCATGCCAAACAGGAGCTTGAGCAGACATCTTCTCATGGCACCCACAAGGCAGCAAGGAGCCAGGAATGAACTGAAACTGGAGCAACCACAAACAGACAAAAAGGTATAGTAGGGAGGAAGGGATCTTGCCCTAGAAATGCTGGAACCTTACAACACCCTAAAAAAAAAACCTAATAATCTCATAGGGCTTGATGACCTAGAGACGTCTCACACTGGAGAGTGAGAAGAGATTTAGGTAGGTGAGCAAAACCCTGAGGACACCAGCAGAAGGAAGCCACTAAAAGAATGAAAATAAGATCTACCCCAGTGAGGTGGTGCAAACAGGGAGGGTTTGAAGCTCAGGCCACTTCACATATGGTACATATCTCAGGACTTTTTTGAAGGGGACTCAGTTTCATGGTGTTCATGAGATTGTTTCCTTAGAACATGGTATCAGATTTTTTTTTTCAAAATTACTTCAGCTTTAGGAAGTTCCTAGGAGTTCGTTATCGAGGCAGGGAGGTAGTTGTTAACCGCTGGGGTTCCAGTGGGTGAGACTTAAGAAGTATATCAGAGTTATATAGGAACAATAAAATTCTTACGCGCAGCAAATGACTACTTTGCAGCTTTTAACATCTCCCGCAGCCTACACAAGGTCCTCTCACTTTCTTACTGTTTATTTTTTCTATCACCCTTTTGAGGCTGCCAGAAAAGAACAAAAGAAACTTTAAGACAGAGAAAGAGGAAAGAAAGAAAAGGAATATTAATGGAAGGGAAAATACTAAAAATATTAGCAGGTGTTTACAATCAAATGGGGAGTAAACCTCCCAAGTTGCTTCTGCAGATTGCTTGACATTTTTTATAGGGCAATTTTGTGGGGTACAGAGCTCAGAAGTGATGGAGTTCAATGACTTGGATGGTTTTGGCTCAGGAGTTTTTTGAAAATTATCCTTTGTGTTGGATAGAGCATTTTCAGTGTCTAAAAATCAGTATATTTGTCCATGTTTTGTGTTCAGTGAGAAAATTTACTTCTGTTGAGCAATAAGAACCTGTTGCCTATGACAAAGCCTCTCTGATTTCAAGAGCAATGATAGATACAAATTTGCTTCCATGAAACAAAGGATGATTTTTCACGAACCAAAAGATTATATGGGATTTTAGTCCAGAGCTATGTATGGATTTTGGGGATAGTCTGAACCTCTTGCAAATCAAGCTGCACCAGTTTTAAAAGCTATTTATTTCATCTAGCTGTGAATAACCTTCCAATGAAGGCTATTGTTGCAAAGTACCATGTCTGACAGCTTCAACTAAGTCAAGTAACTTTGCACTGAAGCAGATTTAAGAGTGGTCAGTTGGTCTGATCCCTCCCTGTCCTGTTGTAAACCCCGCTCTGTCAAGATTCACATGAACACATCATTCATGCGTCAGTGAGTTGTGATGCCCGAGGTTGGGACATCTGGGCCCAGAACGGGATGCAGAGCCCTGACTGAGGTGACTGTAATCTCTAGGAGGTGCCTCGGCAGAGATTTTGACTATTTCTTTTTCCTAATCTGAGAAAGAAAATAGAAAACACCTACTGAAAATTGTGGAAAAACATCGTGAGAAGGGTTTCAGCTCCTGAATAGCAAACTAGTTTTAAAAAAAAAAAAAAAAAAGAAACTTTTGAAAGAGGAAAAATCAACGTTTCTGGTTTGTTGAAAACCAAACTTGCTTCATAATATCTAATCAGAGAAACCTTTTCCCATCTAATTAAGATTTTAGCTGAAAACATCACGAGTTTACATTTTTTTAGTGTTTTAAGTCAAGAACAGTTCAAAAACATATATTCCTTTCCCTTTTCCCCCAATAGAAAATACTTTTACAAGAAAGACCAAAATTGCCTTTTTCCAAAGAAGACTGCTATTTTGAAGAAGATTTCCTTTACAGTGGGAGCATTTTTCTTTAGGTAAACATTGACCAGCCCCATTGGCTGACGCCAAGTTGTTCTGAACACCCTGGTATGTACACCTTTTGCATGAGATCTCATGCAATTCTTGCAGAGCAGTTACAGCAGTTTCTCATTGCCTAAATTCTTTTAGGTAGTTCAGTGCTAAATACGGGGGCGAGACTAACTGAGGAGCTGTGACTCTTCTGAATCTTTTGCTTCTCCTTTGACAGCTCAAGATGATCATCACTGCAACACGATGGATTCTTCTCCAGTTGTACGTGGTGCCGTGCACATCTCTCTTGTGAAAAACGTGCCATCCCCTTGCTGATAAAATGCCTTCCTTTACTTTTCTTTACTTCACTAATAAAGTGAAGTACTGAGGGTGTGAAAAATTTCTTATAACCTGTGGCAAGCTTGCAGATCCCAGCTGAGGTATATCAGGCATGTCTGTAGGTCTGGGAATCTCATTTTTGCTAGAGGGTGAGTGACAGAAACAGCTCATAAGAATCCTCCTTATTCGTCCCTGAAACAACCACAGAGCTAAATGACGGATGATACCCCAAATTGCTTGCTAGTTCATTGTCTGGAGTGGTACAAGACAAAGAGAGGAAGGGAGGAAAGAATAGATCACCTGCAGAAAAAAGGTGGAGAACACAGGCAGAGATCCACCCTTTTCCCATGGATTCTTAAACCCATGAAATATTAGTGAGACTTGGCCTTTTCAGTTGCTTTACACCATATGTCTACACAAACTTCATCTTGGTCCCTCACATTTGCACCACAGGAGTGATGTTCTCAGTCTAAAACCACCCAAAAATGGGCTAACTGACTTTATTTTCTACCTCTTCCTTTGTTTTTTATTTAGTACTTCACCCAAGAATGCCCCTAATATGATGCTGCCATGAAGTCATTACCCTGGGCACCAGCTACAAATCTGCTGACCCAATTCCACCTGATTATCACATTGTAAAAAGGAGAATTCCTGAATGGAGACCAGCTGCCACTTCTCAAAACACACACTCCTTGGAAAGGGAACAGAAGGGCTGCCCGTCATGGGCCACGCACAGCTACACTTCGCTTCAGAGCGGGAAAACAGGAGTGATGCAGCAGGGAAAAAAAGAAAATAAAAAAAAAATCACACAAACCAATAAGGACATGAATAAAGCAAGTGAGATCCTTCGGTCTTTGTGCTATTTGTCTGTAGCACTGTGCTCTCTCTGCTGGCGATGCAGCCTCTATATTCACTGGTGTCCTTGGGGTTGGAGTATCCCAAGGCACCAGAGTTAAACCCAAGGACATGGTGATTTACAGCAATTTCCCAACATCCTGGGTTCAATGCTCCCTCCTCTGTAACAACCTGTCCTTGACCATGGCGTATAGAGGGAGCCTAGAGAGTCCTGAATTCAGAAAACATGTAGCTCTTCCTTCCACAGGTCCTCTCCAAAGCCTTTCCACCCCTCTGAGGTGGGTGAGCACTTCTCAGGGTGAGTCAAGCTCGCAAAATGCAACCCGAAAAGGAGAGGAAACAGATTGGGGCTGGGCACCACGGTGTGTTGTAACCAAGGGAATACAAGTCCTATGGCCCCACCCGATGCCAGCCATTCTCCTATATCCTTAGGGCTCCAGGTTTTTTCCACATACTGTTCAATTTATTATTCTCCAGTTCCAAGTATAGCAAATTCACAGAGTGAGAAAAATCTCATTTTGAGTTGGTTTTGGCTCCTCTCTTGCAGTTGGACTCATTTGGAACAAGGTCTTGGTACTTTATTACAGCAAATGCCCACAGGTTATTTTTTTCAGAGAGCCATTAGGGAAAGGAGTCCAAGTAGAGGGGGGCAGTGGGCTGAAGGGGGGCCAGGAGAAAAGGCGCAAAGCTTCTGAAATGCATCATTTTTCACCTTTCCATAAAAACAAATGGCGGAGAGAACCTGACCTAATAAACACCCATTGAGAACAGGGTGATATTTTTCCTCCTTTCTCTTTGGCTTTGACCACTGGGGTTGGTTTTTTTCACCTCTTTTTAAACACATGTAGATCGTAGAAAAAATATATTTTTTTTGAGCTTACAAAGAAATACCTGGGCCAAATTACTTTAAAAGAAAAAAAAAAAAAAGGCAGCTTATGAAATTTTTGTGTGGATGTGACCAGATCAGATAAACAGGCAGATAGATAGGACTGGAATCATGGACCTGGATTTCAGATGTCATCTTCTGTAAGGTGCTCTGCAGGCACCACTCACTTATGGGGATGGCCATATAAAAGGCAGATCAGAAACAATATCAAGATATTGGCTAAATCAATAGGATTGGTTTTTTTCTGGGTACAATGTGTCTCAAATCTTTCTTTCTTTGGCTGTTTTTCTCTAGGTCAGCATTTAGAGGTCAAGAATGTGGTACATGCCAATCCACTATTTCTTATTGATTTGACGATGCTGTTTTACAGGATTTCATTAAACATATCTTTGTCAGAACACAAATTTGTCAGTTATGCCACAGTTAGTCAGAAGGTGGGACTCATTTTCAAAGTCAGAAATAATTTCCTGGGTTTCTGTATTATCAATGGTGAGAAATAATTCTGTCATAGCATAAGCCCCAGAACCCACAAGTTCTGAGTCTAACCTCAGAGTTAGAAATCTAACTTTACATGTTTAAAATTAGTTGAGGATGATACCACACTACTGAGTCATGTTCAAGTCATTACTTTTTGTAGAATGGATATTCTGGATGGATTTAACTCAGAAATGGGACACTGCATCCCTTGTTCAGTCAGGTCTCCACCCATAAATCAAACAGAGGTTTGAGGTGGTATAATCAATCATTTTATTCAGACATAAATATTTGAGATTATAAAGTATGGGGCTTTTTTGGATGACTATAATCTATAGTTAAAGGGTCAAAATTTGTATAAATCTTTTCTGCAACAGAAAATATTGTTCCAAAGTTATAGTATTAAAGCTTTTGTGAAAGCTCTTTTCAAGGACATTTTAATTGTTGATTTTTTTCACATTTTAAATAACAAAAGTAAGGGAAAAAAGCTTTTCCTCTCAACACACTGCCTTTTCTCCTTTTTTTCTGAAAATAAATAATGCAAAAGAGCCAACACCAGACTTCTAACACTGTAATAAGAGAGTAGGGGTCTGGGAAAGAAAAATATTTTAGAATTTTCTATGAAAAAGAACCAAAAAATGAAAAAATAGAAGAAAAATAAAAAAAAAATAAGCTCAGTAATTTTAACGAAAAAAATCTCACTTTTGGCCTACTCAGTTCTACATTAATTTTAATCAAGGGAGGCAATCAGCCAGCAAATCTGAGCAAACATGTCTCTAACCAACACTGTCCTGATGAATAGCATTGTCAGAATGTGTAAAGTCATGTATTTTCTTAAACAGGAGGAGTTATGAGCGAAAATGAAAACCAGCTCCACGCGCAGACAGAAAGGTGCGTGTCTTTCCTCGTTCCAGCTTTACCCCCTTCGTTAACGGCCGCGACCTGCTCTAACTCCACCTTATGGTGATACCAAGGTGGGATTCGTAGGAGGACTTGTGGGCTTCACCTTATCCAGTAGCAACCATATAAACAAGGGGCAGATGAATCATGCCCTAAAAGTTCCTGCTCCTCCCCAGCGCCTGTAAAGGGACCCCCGAGTGACAATTTCCATAGCATTAGCAGAGATGAATGGGAGATGAGGGGCTGAGTCCAACCTAACAAATATCCATATGGCGGCTTGTAACGTCCTGAGAACAGATGTAATAATGCCATATGATCCCAACCCCGTAACGAAGTAACATTATCCCCAGATTGCAGATGAGGAAATCTAAGCCCAGGGAAGCGTAGAGCCTAGTCCAGTTTCTGGTGAAGCCAAATTATTTGTCTATCATTACCCTTGATGAGGAAAAGCTGGAGGTTTGAGCCCCCATCCTGATATAGGGAATCCCAGCCATGAACCATACGGTTAGACATAGGACCTGAAGCTGACATGGAAAGTCTCCCAGTTGGCTGTGCAGCCTGCTGCACCCCAGTAAATAAGTTTAGTACATCCTTCTGACTTTGGTTTTGCTAAAGCTCTGGAGAGAACCTCTGGTTCTCTTGTGCCTCGCTGCCCATGGGGTCAGTTCTTTAGAGAGATCCCAGAAAGCAAAATAGCGAAAGGGTCGAGATTGTTTCTGCTATTAAGTGTCACATCACTGACTTGTTTAAGGAGTAACTTGGTTTGTACCTTTTCTTCCTTTGCTACAGGACATGCTCCCAAGACATAGAGCCACTGGTCCAGCCTCATGGGTGGTAGACACAATGCTTCACAGAAGCATCAGGAACTGGTGAAGTTCCAGGCTATTTCAGTGACAAATAGGAACTGGATTTCAGAACTCACCAGTAAAGATCAAAGGCAGACAAACTCACAGGGTTCTCCTCATTGAAGAAGAATCCTTGAAGAGGCACTGAAGAAGAGGAACTAGCTTGACCCACTTTGATCCCTCTGCTTTTATACTGAGCATGGAAGATGGGATGGAATACCCTATTGGTCAGTTTGGGGTCACCTCACCTGTCCACTCTTCCCCACAGGTGCAAACCCTCCATGAGGTAAACAACTGAGTCATCTGACCCTGATTGCCACAGAAATAAGTATAATCCCTCTCTCACTGAAGGGACAGTTGACTTTGTTCTGCTCCAAACTAGGAGAGTGGAGAAGTGACCAAAGGGCCAAGAGGTAGAGCAAGCTGTGGGTCCCAGCCAATTGTGAAGGTAATCATGGAATGACCCAAGTTATTAGGTGTTTCTGGGGTACCTGACCATGTGGGACCCACCAGTAGCAACTGGAACCCTAGCTTTATTTTCATGGTCTGATTTTTTTGCCCACACTGAGCTCTGTGCTGTTAAGCTCCCTTGCTCCATCACTGCTTGAGCCAGCAGATACGCGTTTCCCATCCTCGTGGCTGCAACACAGGGTGTGGGTTGATGTTACACTACATCTGGTGCAAATTGCTCCTGTGAGCAGCAACCATTCCTCTTCTCCTTCTTCAGCAACGTGGGTTTGATACTCTCGATTTTGATACTCCAGCAATTGTGCAGCCACACAATAAATCAGAGAAACTGGCGGATTGGACAAGGAACCGAGGAGGCTCACAGCAGACCAGTTCATCGATCGCATTCACCTTTCGGCTGTGCAATTAGTAGGTACAGCACAAGGGAGGGAAAGGGGATATGGGGCTGGGGCTGTGGGGAGGAGTGAACAGGCCATTCCTTCCACTGCCAAATTAAGTGTGATGTGAAACCTCTGGTTTCACAACGGTTTAAATGGTCTAAAGCCATGGGGATGCTTCTTTCCTCCTTCCCCTCTTAATTCTACCACTCATCGCTACCACTCAGGTGGCTGCAGGATGCTCTGGATCAGGTCCTTGATGTAGAGGGGAGAGATTTATTTTGATTTTTTTCTTCCTGGTTAATATTGCAGGGGGATCAGTTCCCCCATCTGGTTCTCCCCACAACCGAGCAAGGTCTTTACCCCCTCACATCTGCTGAAGGGCAGTTGGAGCACAGGACCTCTTGGTGCCACCTTGGCAGGTGGCACCACCTTCTTTTCAGCCTCCCCTCCTCCTCCTTACCTCCACCACCCTGGCTGAACTGGACACCAGACTATTCAGGGAGTGGCCTCCCTTTGATTCAAGCTGAATTAGGTTAGATTAAATTTTGCGGTTTTGGTTTTTTGGTCATTCAGACAAATATAATGATATTCTCATCTGTTTAGCTCCAACATTATTATGGGCTTTTCAATGGATTCCATATTGCGCCCTCAGTTATAACATTAAACCAGCCAGTTCCAAACCACAGGATGATTGAAACATTCTGGTTCAGCTGCGTGTTCCAGCTCACGTCAAGCCAAGTTACTTTAAATATATCAAAATTCATGGGATGAATAAAAGAATGCAGGTCAAACAGAGTCATAGAGATCTGTGGCTGATAGGAGTGATGTTCAAAGAACGCCACTGGGAGGGAGACGGTACCCATTTTTGCTTTGTGAATTTAAAATAAAAGGAAATTAAATGAAATAAAATTAATTTTAAAAGACGTGAGGAGACAGATCTTAGTACATACAATAGGTTTGGAGTTAATCCAGGTTACCTGGAAGAACCTGTCTTTGATGTCTAAGTTTTCCTGTTGAATACGATGAGTCCATGACCTCTGAGATGATGTCTGAAGAACCTCAAGGCCCATCAATGTCTGGCAGATGGGACCAAGCAAGTCTACAGACCTGCAGGTGTCCAGGAAGCAGCACAATAAGGGGATGATGCTTTCCCTTCCCAGTCTTTTAAAAAAGCAACGCCAGGAGAAATGCAGTATAATTTAGGATGGGAACCTACAGATCTAGGACCTTTGAAATTAGGGGCTACACAGACCGGGAGTATAAGACCACAGGATATGTTTTCTGAATGACTGTTCTTTTTATTTAAAATTCCCTAGTCTGAAAATTGTTACTGGAATATATCTGTTTTCCTCAACAGAAAACCTCAACCAACCAGTACAGTAAAGTGCTTCTTAAAATACTGCCAGAAATACAGAGTTGTGTTTCATCACTGTTGAACCGTCAGCTTTGGGTGAAGGAAGTTTTTGAAAAGAGGACTGAAACCCAAATGCCACTCAAGATTTGGAAAATCATTCTGGATTTCGGGGGGGAGATTCTCTTATAATAAAAGTTCTGATAGCACAGTGGTATGTTTTAATTTCAGCTCACACATTTGACTGCCAGGAGAAAAGAAAAACAAATTATTGGAATAGCTGTGCATTAGTTCCACTGAAATAACTGAAGAGTCTGGTTTTGTGTCCTGTTGAGCTCTCAGTCACTTCTTCTGTGACTTGCTGTTATAGTGGTTATTCTGATCGATCTGAGCGCATACAATCCTTTGCAGCTTTGCTGGATTCATTCAAGGCATCAGAAGTGATTTTTTTTGGCCAGTGTAAACAATAGTAACAGAGAGCTTCAAGCCATTTGATGTGGTTTTAGTGTTTCTGTAAACCCATAGTTTTTTTTATTTTTTTAATAAGAGTGAGAAATTTAAAAGTGACTGTAAATGTATATTGTGTTTGCAATAATAGCTGGGAATTAGTCTGAGTCTATTACATCAGCCTGAAATATTAATGTTTCAGAATTCTGAGCTCTCTTTTGACTTTGAGGCCAAGCCTTTGAAATGCAGAGTGCACCAAACTTGGACTAGATCTGGATCCCTTGGGTGATGTTTGCACAACCTATCCTTCCTGCAGCGATGCTAAGCTCCTCTGCTTGAGTTCCAAAGTCTGATTCTGCAATGTTTAGATGCTCAAGGTCTTATTATCTCACCTAAGATCTAGGTTTAGAGCTGTAGGCATCCTCTGCTCTTCTGTAGACAATTGTGAGAGACAGCTGAGAAGGAAGGTCTTCCCTCTCAAGGTGGGAAAGTCTTCCCTCTGCAACTTGGGCTGAATTTCCTCTGGAACTGCTAACCTCTATCCACTGACTATGAAATAACCCTAATGTGACCACAATTATCATGTAGATGCCTCAAATACGTGTCTACAGCGAGGTGGGATCAACTCAGGTGTAAGGAAGAGCAACAGCAGCCTTCCAGTACCTAAAGGAAGCCTGCAGGAGAACTGGGGAGGGACTCTTTATGTTGGA
>JAOTQQ010000012.1:1541907-1587666 GCA_026546715.1 Gallinago undulata | reverse complement strand
ATGCCCCATCCCTGGAGGGGTTCAAGGCCAGGCTGGACGGGGCTTTGAGCAACCTGGTCTGGTGGGAGGTGTCCCTGTCCATGGAAGGGGGGGTGGAAGTGGATGATCTTGAAGGTCCCTTCCAATCTATAATTCTTTGATTCTATTTGTTAATGAGATTTGAGAATAGAACCCAACTCTAACCATGCTATGATTCTAGGATTCCCAATGTCAAGGATCATTGCCCTTTATGCAGAACCCGGCCCCGTAAGACCCTTCTGACCTGCAGAAAGAGCAGGAATTAATACCTCTGGGGTCGGAGGTCTCAGTAAGCGATGCTGAAGCGCCATCAGCCCAAGCATTTCACCTCCTGCATTTTTTCACCTCTGGCTCCACACTCTTGGCCTCCCGATTCCTCCCATCCCGCCCAGCTGCAGCCCATGGTTATGAAGTGATGGAAGAGAGCTGGCGTGGAAATTCTTTTCCCATGTACCTGGAGACCAGCATAATTTCATATTAGAAGCTAAAATTAAAATCCTATTATAATAAAAGTAGCTAGAATCCCGAGGGGACAACATAGCAAACATTAGCTGAAAACACCTTCCTGAGTTTGCAAAGGGAATCAGAGGGGAGAATGGCATCTGTTACTCACATCTGAGTGCAAATTCTTTCCACCTGCGACAGGCAGAAAGTTAAAACCCCTTCATTTTCTGCCGAGTGCTCGAGCCGCCCATCTAAAGGCCCCTGTAAACTTCATTAAGGGGCTTTCCATCGTGGCCTGTGTGGATGCTGCCATCAGCCTGCGCCGAGGAGGCACCTGGGGATGCTGGGCCAGCTGACCAGTTTGTGTTTCCCAGTTAGCGTGGAGAATGATGGAATGCTTTCATTTCCTGAGCAGGAACTGCCACAGTTTGTATTCCTACAGATATATCGAAGCGGGCTAGAAAATTGCTTACCAGGGCAATTGCATCTGCTATAGGGAGAGAGAAGAGATGAACATAGGGTAGATGGCATAAGAGATGATATTTGGGTAGAACCAACGAGATAAGAACATAAATACAGCAATAAATCATAATACGGCCAGATGTGAACACAGTTCACCTTTAGACCAGATAAGAAGAGTCACCTTTAAGAGCTGAAGAAATGAAAGCAAAAGATGAATTTTTTACCTTAAACAAACACACACGTACTGTACGATCCAGCCCAACCCAGTTCTCTTTTGCGGGAGCTGAAAAGCCTTCCCAAGTAAAATCTTTTTATTTTTCAGGTTAGAATGGCTTTTATTAGTTATTTTCTTATGTCTCATAAAGACAAAACCTCCCACTTTTGACGATGTAGTAGAATACCCGCAAAGAACTAACAAGCGCGCATCTAAAAGGCAAAAATCATCCTGTCTCTAAGCCCCACATAGATAATAACTATGTCAGGGAAGAATGAAGCACAAGAATATTGTTTGGCCGCATCTTCCCCCACGGAGCATCACTCCATCACTTGAGATCTGCCACATTATTTGGAAAATAAAGGGTTTAAGGTGAAAGGGAAATTGGGAGGCTCTAAGCACGACATTAAATTCTGCTCCACAGGACGATGAGGGGGTGGGATAGAGGATTTTTTACTGCAACTTCTCAGCCAAGTGAATACATGAGAGAAGGTTGCTATTCCAAGATATATTTAATAAGAAGAAATTACAGGTTGAAAGTCCTCCGGGCACACGAAATGCAGCTAATGCACAGCTCTAGAATATTACAATTCTTACAAACAATATTACAATTTTTTTTGTTGTTTTAGCATGGACATGGACTACACAAACCACAAAATATTGAATCAGATGCAACAGCCAGTGCTAAAACCCACAACAATAAAAAATATGGCACAGAGAATGTTAAACTAAATGACCTATAATTAGTATTTACTTTTGGCAATCCTGGTTTGCACTTATTCAGGTCAGAGATTTATTCCCAGTCAGCACCAGGTTCAGTTAATCATCTTGTGCAAAGTACACTTTAAAATTAATTAAGTAATTAGTTGTGTAAAAGTTATCTTCCTTTCACAGTAAAATGACAGTGATTTGGGTATGGGAAACAAACAAGGGAACCCCAGACAGGATTTTATTTCACAGTACGTAGCGTATGTAGATATAATCAGCATATTCAGCAAGGTAAAGTGCATGCCAGTAACAACTTGGACTGTAAATTAAGAATTTGCAGTGCAGAAATACACTTTACTCCAATACCAACAAAGTAATGTGAAGTAATACAAAACAAGGTAGAGTAAGAGCTTGAAAACAACATACTCTACATGATTTACCGTGTCTTTCTTCAAAAGGTAGGGCTGAATTACTCTGAAACAGGAAAATTTTACGTCAACTATCAACAGAATAAACAGCTCAAAGCTTCACTAGTTAAAAATATTGCACCAAAAGTGTTGTATTTGAAAGTAATACAAGAATTTTTTAATATAAAAACACTTTAAAAAAAATAAGACGTATTACAACAGCTACTTTTGAACTAAAATAGCTGGTAAACTGTGGGAATTGATGAAAGGTGACAGATGTATGGGTTACCTGGAACCTCACCTATATAACATCAAGTTAGGAGGGGAAAAAAGTCTCCACTCTCCTTTAGTTTCAATGGAGCCAACTGTAAACTCAACAAAACTGGTGAGATAATTGACAGTATTCCCTTTTATTCTAGAAATACAGGTCAACAAGAAGTCCTGAAATGCTTCACCACCAGTTAGTGCAAATAAATAAAAGCCACAAGAGATGGATGTACCAAGACTATCAAATGTTATAGACATCTACAGCTCCAACCACAGGCCTGTTGGTCTGTGAATCTGGAGGAGACACATAAAAACCTCATGATGCTCCATACAACTCGTGGAGTTCCCATTTAGAGTGGGAGACAAACAGTAGGAGATCCTTGGAAAATGAAGGACAGAGCAGCAAAGGGAAAAGAGACGTTCCACTAACATCCCTCAGAGATGTGGCAGCCCAGATCCAACAGGAAATTTAGGCACCACACTACGTTCATGATGCTCTGAGGGCAACAACATCATCTCACGTCAGACCGCTACCCAAAATATAAACCCACTGTGGGCAAGTGAGGGATACAAACAGCCAACTCCCAAGAACCAAAAAAATCTGCCCTTGAAGAAAATCACTTCCTCCACTCCAAAAATCAATGCCTTCCCTAGGTGTGCAGTCTAAAGAGGAAAAATAAAGCACACAAAACCATGTAGATCATCACTAAAGATCAGCAGTCCCTTTTTGGAAAGCATAAGCACGTATTTACCTTCAACAGTTACTTTTTATAACTGACTTAAGTAAGAAAAACATTTATTGAATGGCAAAAACGCAAAAATCTGCTCAATAAGGAGACATCTCTACCAACACACACACATTAACTAACCTTCTCCTCTTGATTTCCCAGGACATGGCAAGAGACAGCTGTGGCCACTAAGTCTTCATTACTCTTATAAAATTTCTGGGGATATTGAAACCATGATTGAAACCTATTAAAACTATTTGCTCAGGGAACGCAAGGTTTTATCACCACCATTTGCTCACCTCAGCATTAACTTACACCAAAAAAAAGCCTCAATGACTTGCAGTCGGGACATCTGGCCCTCAGTTTGGCTATTAAGTATTTTAAAGAAAGACCTTGAGAGAGAATTAATAGGCTGTAATCATCTAAAGTAGTCTCATATGCAGTTCATTTCTCTTTCACTTCTCCATTGCAGTATATAAAAAAATAATAAAAAAAATCAAAAGCAGCAACATAAAAAAGCACATAAAAGTTGATTCAGATTATATCACATCCCTTCATATTTACAGATTTTCTGTAGTAAAGAATCCACTATCATTTTTTTTCCACCCTAATTAAAATTCTTGCCCTTTTTAATCCCAAAACAGGCTTCAAAGTCTGGAAACATTTTCAAAACCCTCAGGAAACCCGACAACAGCAGCATGGTGTTCCAGACAACATTGCAAACAATTCCCACGCAATCAAAGTGTTGATTAATGTAACAGTCTCGAGAAATGCAGTTCTTCAACCCTCCTCTTCCTCACAATGTCATCCCCGCCGGCTCCTGCTACGTCAGTTTCTTGATCCTGCGGTTCTGCTTGTCGATATTCAGTGTGGCGCGATCTACAGAGGTAGTGATGGAATCCAGAGCTTCATCCTGTCTCTCCAGCTCCGCTTCCGTCTCCAAGGCAAGGCCCTTCAGCTTCTTTAGGATCTGTCAGAAAAAAAGACTTGAGAGCTTTCAGCGATCGACCAGCCAGTTCTTTGAGAAAATGTCATAGGCCCTTGGTAATTAGTTATTTTACTGCTTTAAATCACCAAATCATTTGGCGGAGTCTGTCCTGGAGTGTGCTGGTGAGAAGACACAACTCTTGCTCTGATAAGCTCAACGGAGATGAACAAAGCAACAAACTAAAGACCAGAGAAATCAAATCTGAAACGTTAGGTTTGGATCGGGAGGGGAATAAATTAGAAGTAAATATCAGCATAAACATCAGCTTTTTGCCAGTTCTGTTGTTATCTCCTTGGTGTGGCTTGTCCTGAGAGGTTGCACCCGTTGAGAGCCAATGAAGGCCAACAAAGAGGCCCACGTGCCTGAAGGCATAGCAAGGTCAGGCAGGGACCGGGTCAAAGGACAGAAAACATTGTTTCACTACAATCCACTGCAGAAAAAAGTGCCATTGGATGGAACAGAAGGGAAAAAGTGAGACTTGGGCAACCAAACAAAGGATTTTCAAGGGACTGGAAGGTCGTGTGGTGTGAAGGGAAGTCAAGGTGGCCAAGAGGTTCAGGCTGTACCCAAGATGAGAAACAACAGATGCACTGGCCACAGCTCGAGTCGGGGCCACAAGCTTTATATTACACCTCGACCAGTTTACACCACACTTAGCAAATTACTGCTTGTGTATTGGGCTGGAAGCAAACACCCTGAGCTACTCCAGGATTGCAAGGAGACCCTGTTATCTGAAGAAGCCTACAGATATGGTCTGAACAGGGCAGAAGACTCTAAAGTGAAAGGAGAAAGCCAGGCTGATGCGTTCTTAAGACCAGGAGACATCTGTAACGATGCCGTACGCTGACTTTTGGGGCTTACTCAACTCTAATTTTCATCAGTTCAGGCAACCAAGGCCAAGAGCAGAGATCCAAACACCACAAGAAAAATCTGTCTCAGTTCCTCACCCTCTAACACTGACTCCTTTTAGCAGCAGTCCAAGGCGTGAGTTATACCATTGCCTTTTCTTCCCTCTTGTGGCTACTGCCTTAATAAGCCCGGTTCCATGAACTGAAGGCACCTGCCTGAGAAGGAAGTCTCAGCTGCCTTCCCTCAGATGTATCAGAGGAAGATTTGAAAGCATCATATCACACGGACTGGAAATCCAGCTTCTCAGCCACTTCAGATCATAAAAGGGTTGTCAGTGATGGCTTACACGATAGAATCATAGAATGGTTTGGCTTGGAAGGGAGCTTAAAGATCATCCAGTGCCACCCCCTGCCCTGGGCAGGGACACCTCCCATTAGACCAGGTTGCTCAGAGCCTCTTCCAACCTGGCCTTGAACCCCTCCAGGTAGCTTCTCTGGGCAATCCTGGCCAGGGTCTCACCACCCTCAGAGTGAAAAATTTCTTCCCAAGATATAATCTCCCCTCTTTCAGTTTAAAACTTTTCCCCCTCCTCCTGTGGCTCCTCTCCCTGATCAAGAGGCCCTACCCAGCTCTCCTGGATCCCCTCTAGGAACTGGAAGGGGCTCTGAGGTCTCCCTGGGGTCTTCTCTTCTCCAGGCTGAGCACCCCCAACTGTCTCAGCCTGTCCTCATAGGAGAGGTGCTCCAGCCCTCAGATCATCTCCTTGGCCTCCTCTGAACCCATTCCACATCCTTCTTGTGCTTAGGACTCCAAAGCTGGACACAGCACTCCGGGTGGGGTCTCACAAGAGCATGATCTGCTTCCTTAGACGTCCACAGAAGGGTCCATGGAGAGGACACCCTGCCACCGCCTGCTTAATGAGACCAGTTTATCCAATCAATTGCAATAAAATTCTCCAAGAAAGCAAATTATCCCAGCAGCATCCCACAACACCAACTGCTGAGGTACATAAGCGTTCAGGTAACACTACTGAACATACCAGAACTGCAGCCCATCTAACAAAAGAAATCAGTGGCTTTTGGTAAAATAGGGGAAAAGAATTGCACTCTATCCATGTTTAATTATTATTTTTTTTTCATTACAACTGGTGAGCTCTGTTTTCTTGTTTTCCTTTTGGAATATATATAATCAGCCCCCAGAAAGCTGCTGTGATACATCAGCAGCCCCGTTTTCTGCCTGTGGGACTGAATTCCCCATCGTTTGCAGCTCTGCCATCGTACCTAGCTAGGACTGCAGGGGAATTTTACGCAGACAAAAAGCTTTCACTGAAGGTGGACATCAGCCACAGCAGAGAGATTTATCTTGTAAAACATCTCTCAGCTCTTTCCATAAATCATAAGCAGCCAGAAATAAGGCTAGGGTGAATAATTGGGTTTGCAATTTGGCTGCCAAAGTAAAAATACAAAATAAACTGTGGATCAAGCTTAATCTACCTTTTTTTTTTTTTTCTGCTCTTACCAAAACTATCAGCTAAAAAACCCTCTCCTTCCATACCTAACGAAATGCTTCAAGTTCTTTCACTGTAACAGGGAAGCAAAGCTGAATTCCCCAAACTGGAGGTGGTGGATGTGTGTAGGATAAGCACCAAAAAGAAAAATGACATGATCAGTTTCATCATGTTTTGATTTGGATTGAGGAGGTGAGTCTGGAATAAGGTCTTGCCTCCCTTGAGGAAGTAACTTTACTACTTGGAAATGGGAAGTTATAGGTGGCTCACCCTCAGTCCTTCCTTTGAACTTCTTGCCCATATATTCCATATACAATCACAGAATCGTCTAGGTTGGAAGGGACCTTAAAGATCATCAACCTAATTCTGACAAAAAAATAAATAAGATATAAGAAATAAAAATCACTAAACCATATTCTTGAGGACCATGTCAACCCATTTTTTGAACATCTCCAGGGATGGTGCCTCAAGCGGTGAAGAAATGTTTCCTAATATCCAACCTAAACCTCCCCTGGCGCAACAGAAACAGCAGTGTCTGCCCACGTTTCTAGAGCACGGCTTGATGTGTGCCCCAGAACGGTCCCTCTGGCATTTAGCACCTTCTGCAGCAAGGCACACCCTTAGAATCACAGAATGGTTTGGGATGGAAGGGAGCTTAAAGACCATCCAGTGCCACCCCCTGCCCTGGGCAGGGACACCTCCCATCAGACCAGGTTGCTTAGAGCCCCTTCCAACCTGGCCTTGAACCCCTCCAGGGATGGGGCAGCCACAGCTTCTCTGGGCAACCTTGGCCAGGGTCTCACCACCCTCACAGTGAAAAATTTCTTCCTGAGATCTAAATCTCCCCTCTTTCACTTTGATTCCATTATCCCTCATCCTGTCACTACATGCCCTTGTAAAACGTCCCTCCCCAGCTTTCCTGGATCCCCTTTAGAGACTGGAAGGGGCTCTAAGGTCTCCCCAGAGCCTTCTCTTCTCCAGGCTCAACACCCCCAACTCTCTCAGCTTGTCCTCACAGCAGAGGGGCTCCAGCCTTTGCAGCATCTCCATGGCCTCCTCCAGCCCTTCCCCAACAGGGGACACAGGACTCCAGGGAGCACTTTTGGAGATTTATCACCAAGCACCCTTAGCAGTGTGGGAAGTTCAGCTTTCCTGACCTGTGTCCTCGCCTACAACATCTCAGGTCATGAAACCCATCAAGGTGAGCACATAAATGTGGTGATAGCAGTGAAAGTCACCAAGATAGCCACACAGCAAAGCAGGGGCTGGCACCAGAGGATGCAGAAAGGAAGCAGGGACACTACTCCTTCCCCGCCTCCCCCAGGGGCGCCCAATTTATTTGTAAATCAAAATTGTGCCAAAAAAAAAAAAAAAAATAAAGCCCTAGGTTTGCCATGAAAACTGGTTTATTTTTAGCGTCAAACCCGATTATTTTTGATAGGCTTCGCATTCATTAGAGCACGCTTAACATTTAAAGTGCAAAAAGACACAATTGTTGAGAACAGAAAAGCTTTTAAAAATACGAAAGCAGTAAAATGGAAAGTCAGGCGGCCAGAGGGCTCTGCTCACTTCACCTGCCAATTAGGCTCTGCCTTGAAAGGCAGCGGGCAATGATGATGCGGTTACTCACACACGAGAAAAATAAAAAGGCAAGCAGCTCATTTCCACCCCTTAATTCTCTTTGCCCTAAGAAAGTCTGGGAATAAATCCCTTAACCCGTTGTCTGTCAGCATCTTCAGTCGTTCAAGCCGAGCGCTGCTGCTCGAGCCAATGGGACCTGAAATGGTTAAGATGCTTTTCCAGCACAGCCCACAGGGCTCGCTGGAGAGACTTACTGAAATCTGAAGTCTGGCCAAAGCCGGTCACTATTTTTGCCGAGCAAAATGATGGCAAGACGTCTGGTTATCACTGCCCCAGTTCTGTCAGCTGCTCAGAGCAGCACCATCCTCTGTGCCAGCACGTCATTTGGACGATGAAACCAAGATGTGAAAACTCAGCGTGAAGCTCTACCTGTGACACAAAGCCAAACAGCAGGTACAAGCCCATCAAAGACGCATGTCAAAGGCCTGTTTCCTCCAGCCCTGGGCAATCTCACGCTGAGACAGACTCAGATTTATGCCACCGGGATTATAATTTGGAAAGTCTGATTTAGCTCCATGGCTCCACCACAGATTTTCTGTGCGACTTCAGGCAAGTTACCTAATATTCCCACCCCCAGAGCTCTCGCTGTCAAAAAAACAAGGAAGCAAATTTGTCAGGGCTCTCCAAAGCCTCCCCGTGTCAAGCACTCAACTACAGCAGACTTGGGCCTTGCTGGAAAAAGAGATGTCCATCCAAGATATGTACCCCAAGTTCTTGTATAGATTATGAGGACCTAGACAACATGACATAGTTTAGGTCATGCTTTATCTCCTCTATTTTATGTACCTGCTTAAGGAGAAGTCCAAGCGCTTCCCATTTCTCTCTGCTTTGGCTCAAGTAGGGGCTGAGGTGACCAGCTGTAGCTGGAGACCACCATAACATAGACACAGATGATGGGAGAGGCCTCCAAGCCTGCAAACCTGCTCAAGCCCCATCACTTGATCACTCTGCCACACCACCTGAAGACCTATATCCAAAGAGTCAGGCACTGTACAAACAGGGATTGTACCCCAAAGATCTTACAATGGAGGCCTCAGTTTGGTTTGGGTCCCGAGATGCCACCATAGTCACACAATTTAGCTAAAGCTCGTGATCTACTGCCTCAATACACTGGGTATCCAGCAATAAAGATACAGAAAAGTATCATTGTGCAGAAATTATTGCCAGTTGGAGTTTGATCTTCCCCGAGATCCGCTGCACTGTCCCTGTGGCAAATGCTAGAGCAGAACATGTCTAACCAGAAATGGATCTTGAATGCAGCTTCCTCAAATTCACCTTTTATTAGGAAAGAAAGAACTGTCATTTGTCATAGTCTGAACTAGGGCGCAAACAGAGGTTTTGACATCATTTAATATGGTGCTGAACATATTGATAGTGAGTAAGAAGGGGGGACAACACCTAAAATATTCCAATTCATAGCCCCTTTATTAGATCAAACACACAACATGGATTGAGTAATCTTGTACTGAAAAAATTAAGAGGCCTGTCCACATCCTCTCCTGCTGCACCTGGAAATGAGCAGGGAGACCGCAGAGAACAGAAATACCTTAAACCACTGCAACACAAGTTGCACAAATAATTTTTGTCAATGCTTCAGAAGACAAGAGCAACTTGCCGGAACAAAAATCTATGGATTTATGTTCTTTTAACATGCTTCCCATTTGGGATTGTAGCTATGCAAAGCTACACGTTCCTTCTGCTTGATCCATGGTTGTCTTTGGTGTACTAATAGTCAAGCTCTACACCAGCCACTGGCAAAAGAGCTTTCCCCTGCTCTGGAAAAATCAGGTTTATCTTGTTGCACAGAACTTCTGAGCACAGAAAACACTGGAATGGGCAAGCTGGACAGGACAGCAGGTCCCTTCTATCTGAAGCTGACAGATTTTAAAGCATCAGTTCTTTCTGAGCCAGTGACTCTTCAGACAGTACAGAAGGGTCAGTGTTTACTATCTTATTCTTAGTGGCTATTTTCTTCCATTATTTCTTCTTGGACTGATGCAGAAATCTGATTTTATTTACTTTCTCAGGGAGTACTAAGCACTCCTGGTGCCACTAACACACCACTGACCTTGTCTGGAAAAAAATATTCAAGCAGCTCCACAGGCTTAACTACCACCTTTTATTTTGCTACCGTTAAATACTTCAGTTACACACAAGTAAATACAGAGCATTAGTTGTGAGGATCTTAGTTCCCTCCCTGTATTGTGCCTTCCAAAAAATAAATCTGGGGCATGGTCATTACACATGTCTGTTAAGACGAGTTGTCTATAGGCCATGGAATGAGCCCATCCCATGAGCAAATTTGGTATTTAGCACTTGGAATGAACAGTTCCTCAACAAAACTCTTTTACTCTGACCTAACGGTTGTGATTTCCTGAGATGAGGGTGCGATAAAAGGGTAAATAAACACTGAAGGGACTGTGAAAGTAGCAAAGGGCTGAAATGGAACCATGCAGACACGAAAAGACATCGAGGAAGTGAATGTCACAAAGATATGTACTGGGATATGGGGGTTTCCCCCCACATGTTACAGAATTAACTCTTAATACTATCTTCATGGCATACAGGATCTGCAGAGGGTAAATATCAGGGCAACAGTTTTTTGGAAGGAGTGGTTTGGGAAATTAGAAAGCACTGGTTTGGCCAAATAAATTCAAATTTAGGGAATTCTCCCCATCCTTGACCAGAGCCCTTAAGCTAATATTATCACATCCCCTCCCACACCTGGTGCCACCACGTCAGGCACAGCAAGGAGGGAAGCAGAGGCTCAGCCAGAACCCACAGCAACTTCAGAGGCTTCTTTCTCCATCTCTCTTGCACAGCTGAGGAACTCTGGTTTTTAACATAGACATCCCTCCATGAAGTCCGGGTGAGATCCTTTCCTCAGGCACCCAATCACAACTGCACATGGCTCAGCACTTCCAGCTCTGATGGAAGGAATTTAGTATCATTCAACAATTCCTGCTGCAAAATATCTATTGTTATTACTGCAAGAACTTGTGGAGGGAGGACGAGTGATAACTATTAAGCCTGTTCATCACAAATTCCTCTTGCTTCTCCAGCTTCAAAAGTTCTGCTGGACTTATCCACACCACAAAAGGACAAAGCAGCAGCTACAGCTCAGCAAGGAGCACCCTAAAACCCAGCTCCTGTCTGTCTGCTTAAAGCCACAGAGTTGGAAATGGGACAAAGCTCCCAGATCCCTGCCCTGCTTTCTATTTAGGCACTTAACCTGCTTCTCAACTATCAAATGACTCAATATGGCAAATATAACCTTAGATGAAGCCTTGACAGAACTTAAATAAGCAGCAAATCAAAGAATCATACAATGGTTTGGGTTGGAAGGGATCTTATAGATCATAAAGTTCCAACCCCCCCTGCCCTGGGCAGGGACAACTCCCACCCGACCAGGTTCCTCAAAGCCCCATCCAACCTGGGCTTGAAACCTTCCAGGGATGGGGCAACCACAGCTTCCCTGGGTAACTCGTGCTACGGACTCACCACCCTCACAGCACAGAATTTCTTCCTGAGCTTTCATCTAAATCTCCCCTCTTTCAGTGTCAAACCCTTCCCAATCGTCCTATGGCTCCCCTCCCTGATCAAGACTCCCTCCCCAGCTTTCCTGGAGCTCGTCTAGGGACTGGAAGGGGCTCTAAGGTCTCCCTGGAGCCCCCTCTTCTCCAGGATGAACACCCCCAACACTCTCTGCCTGTCTTCACAGCAGAGGGGGTCCAGCCCTTGGAGCACCTTTGTGGCCTCCTCTGAACCTATTCCAACAGGTCCATGTCCTCCCTGCACTGAGGAGTCCCGAGCTGGACACAGTATTCCAGGTGGTGTAAAATGTCCTGCATAGATGTAGTTTCAAGATTTTCAATACTCCAAAGGCTTTGTGTGGTGTTTACTATGATGCTGCCCTTGAACCCCATTAGAATACATCCCCAACCTCGGTACCTTTCAAATGCAGTTTTACTGGGAGGCTTGCATAATGCCTGGGAGCAGAGGGAGAGACACCAGTCTATACAAGACAAGAAGCTCCGCTCCCAGTTCACAAGACCTGTTAGAAGACGCCAAACTCCCCCGTCCTACGTTCTCTCCAGAGCTGGCCCTGGGGAAGCAATTCCTAGAGAGCCCTTTTATTATAAGATGTAGCAAGATGTGTCTTCAGTAGTAGCCCGTGACCAACAACTCTTCGTTCCACATTTAGCTGTTTTGGGTCTGGCTACAGATCAGAATTACAGTGCTGGAAAGGTGACATTTAATGAAGAAATAATGAGCCCTTCTGAATACAGAACAGCTGTACAAAGTGCATGAATAACAGATTGCTCCTATTTGTACAACTACGATTGAGCAATACTCTCCCTTCAAATCTTCCAAAAGGTCAACACTGCTTCAGAAAATGCTTATTTTTGGATAAAATGACAGATCGTGGTGATAAGCTCTTTAAAAGATGGGAAGAAGAGAGTATGATTAAATGACAAATAGTCCATTTTGCTTTTGAAGAAGCCCAAATAGGATATTTCAGTCAAAAGATCTCAATCTTTTGGTTAGAGAAGTAAGTTTGGGTCTAAAACTGTGTATTTTTGCAGTGACTCCCTGCAAGGAAAAGCAAAAGGAGTTTTATAGGAACTATGGCACATACCTTAAAATTAGTAATGACTGGAATGATGATTAAAGAGACCTGATTGTCAGGGAACAGGTGCTCAGTGAATATTGGGAAAAAAAAAAATCAGGCCAACTAACTGGTGTCCCATCAGTTTGACATTCAGATTGTCTCCCCACTCACCTCACTCCACAAGCTCACGCCAAATCATTAACGAGCTTAACGTGTGGTATAAATAAATACCACAATTGTCTTTTGAGCTGTAGTAAATCTTAAAAGAGTTTTGGTTTGTTTTAAATAACAGCAGCCATTTAACACTGTTTCTTGTTCATCATCCAGACAGAGAATTTCAGAAATTAACCTTCTGCAAAGGTTAAACTCTCACTTACCCAACCGTCTTTTGATTAATTTTAATAAGCAGGGGTTTTTTTTCCTGCAAGCAGTTCTCCTTTTTAGCCACTCAAGCCACCACTAAGAGCTTGTGACTCTCAATTGTGCTCTAATTCTCAATTATAAAATAAAAGGTCTAGAAGACTGCAGGGTTGGCTTAGAGGCAACAGAATTAGCAGAAAATTCACGCGATGCCATCACCAAGCTACAGATGGAATATTAAAGAGAATAAGATGATAGAGGGGAAAAATATATATAAAGAATAAAGTTTAACCTTCAACATCATCTTCCCATATGGCTGTGATCATACCAATAAACCTATTTTAATGGAAAAACCACTAAAACGATAGTTCTTTGCTTTTCCAGTTAGCTCACTGTTCTAGATCAACATACTCCAGAGAGGGATTCTTCACTAAAAGTTCTGAATATCAACTATGAGAGAAATTAAAGACCCATTTAGAGGAACAATATCAGACTAGATTACTTTAAATAAATATTTTTCTAGTAAGATCTCCAACCTATTTCTCCTTTATTAATTTGCATACTTATTTCCTAGCTAAAAACACCTGTTTTGTGGATGTTTCTGAAATAGAACCGTTACTCGTTACTAAAAATAATAAGACAGCATAGGAAAACCACAAAAAAAAAGCTGAAAATTATTTAACTGTTAAGCTTCTTATTCTTCAGAAAAAAACACAAAACAACAGGTTACGGTTAAGAATTTTCCTTGAGTTATAATCCCATCGCTCAATATATTTTGCTGATAAACCCTCTTCAAAATAGTTAAAAAAAAAATGAAGTGATAGCGTATTTTAATCATCACAGGCTCAATTAACTGATTTTTAACATATGCCCATCTAAATTTAGGGTGAGAAACATTTTGTTAAGGACAATGATGATGTTTCTGATGATGAAAATGCACCTTATTAAGGAAGAAGAGGGAGTGAAACAATTCTTTTATCAAAATTATCTCCACTTATACCTGCTTAAGCTCTTTTGCTTCTTCCTGGGAAATCTTCTCTTGCTTCTGCAGCTGAACCTGGTCATTGTCTGTCCCTTCTCTGCCTCCCACCGGCGAGCTGGGCTGCACCACTCCTCCCAGGAGTCCCGTGGCTGGAAGAGAAATTCCCATGGTCAGACTGCCATCTCCTGTACCAACAGGGAGGACCACTGCTGGTATCAAACTGCTTGACCTTTGCTTTGCTCCACAGTAGTTTGCAAGTGGACAAGTGCACTCAAGAGAAGCCTAATCCAACCTTGCCTGTTAAACTATGTTCTTCTAGAAAGGATTCGAGATGTATTTTGTACAATGTCTAACCTGGAGGTGACCAAGCTGACAAGAGATGGCATTATTAAAGGCAACAGTTGATGAATGGGTTCATTTTGGGCTGTGGAGATTCATCTTGAAGATGATCTGAAGGCTGGAGCACCTCTCCTATGAAGACAGGCTGAGAGAGGTGGGGTTGTTCAGCCCAGAGAAGAGAAGGCTCCGGGGAGACCTGAGAGCCCCTTCCAGTCCCTCAAGGGGATCCTGGAAAGCTGCGAAGGGATTCTTGATTCAGGACTGGAGTGATAGGATGAGGAATAATGGTTTTAAACTGAAAGAGTAGAAATTTAGATGAGATCTCAGGAAGACATTGTTTGCTGTGAGGCTGGTGAGACATTGGCCTAGGTTGCCCAGAAAAGCTGTGGCTGCCCCATCCCTGAAGGTGTTCAGGACGAGGCTAGATGGGGCTTGGAGCAACCTGGTCTAGTGGGAGGTGTCCCTGCCCAGGGCAGGGGTGTTGGAATCTTTAAGGTTCCTTCCAACACAAATCAGTCTATGATTCTATGATCTGAACAGAGAGTGAAGCAGCAGCAACAAACTCTCAATCACATAAACTGCTCACCACTCTCACAGTAAAGAATTTCTTCCTAATATCTAATTTAATCTTCTGTCTTTCAGTTTAAAACCATTACCCCTTGTCCTATTGCTTCTATCACTTTATTTAAAGCATCACCACTTATTGCAGGATCTGCTACCACCCAGTAGGGTACTAAGGATGTGCTGCAAGGAAAAGTTTTTATTTCTGATGTTGATTGGCACTAAACACCCAAGACACACATCTTGGCTCCTAGAGGCACTTCAAACATCTCTAAAGTTCTCCCACTTTGAGAGGTACCAAGAAGGAAGACCATGGTATTGCTGCCACCTGCGAGCACGTGGCCTGACCCAGGAGAGGATGATGACACCAGCACTTATGTACACAAGGACAGAAAAGCATGTTGGATGCCAGAGCTCCTCACCAGGTTGAAGAGCTGGTGCCCAGCTGGCTGGCCAAGGGACAGCATACACTCCCTCACTTTGGATAACATTACTTCCCCAGGAAAAGGGAGACAAAAGCTAAACCCAAAGTACCAAACCCTAAATCTCTCTGAAATAATTACTGCAAACTCATAATCCCTGGAATTATTCAGTTATGGAGCCTGAGAGTCACTGAACTCAGCCACCGTCAAGATTTAAGACAAGGAGATCATTCATGGCGCTAGTGTTACCCTGTGCAAATGCTCCTTGTGTTCAGAGGGGCCAAGAGCCAGGCACTGAAAAACGCTGCTCATGGTAAATTACTGTTGTGGTTTCCCTCAAAATCGGGAGGGAATGATAGACCTTCCTAAGGCAGCAAACAGCCAGATGAGGTTCTTTGTGTTTCTTATCAGCTGAGTCCCACCATACACTAATTATTGCATTAAACCCAAGAAATTGATCCATTCCACTCCATTAATCCCACAGAGGACAAGAACAGGAGAGGGATATGAAAAAGGCACACACAAAAAATGGGATGAGGAAGGAGATCTGGCATTTCCCAGCAATTTTCTAATTTCAAAAAAGAGAGAGTTGAATAGAAAGGCAGAAACATTTAAAAAAGTAATTTTGCTGTGTTTTTGTTACACCCAGTTGGACTGCGAGATCTACTGCCACCATGTGAGGACCAGAAGGTACCAAACCACAGAACAAAGCGCTGGGAACTCATAATAATGAGAACATTTGGTTAAGCAGGAAAAATTCAGCAACCTCAAAAGGGATAAAATACTGTAAATGCCAGTCTTCAGCTACAGGATTAAGCCAGCACTGCCCTAGATTGTTCTATTGCCAGATTTCTTGTGCCTTTTAATCCCAGGTAGATGTTATCAGTCATTATTGAAGACATTATTGGCCGGAAAAGCTCGACTCAAAACAGAAGCAGCTCTGTTAGAAACCAAACCTCACTGCTCTGACCTAAGCATTTAAACACCCGTGTGGCTTGGTCCAAAAATACCGTCAGAAAAGACACGCAAAGCAGCTAAAAATACTTTCAGATAATCTAGTGTGTATAAAAACTCTTCAGAAATTCTTCTCCTAGGTGGAATCAAGCCAAATCTCTTAAGAAAGATGATTATTTTTTTTTTAATTTAGTTATACAAATGTGCAATATGCCCAGCTTTAAGGCAGGACTGGTATAAACAGACAGGATCCAGATGAAACTGTGACAGTTGTGGAAACGTTCACGTCTCGGAGCTGCACCACAGAGGGGAAAGAACACCATGAGCCAACGCGCCAAGACAGATGTACCTCCGGCTGCAAGGATATTTCTCCTATAAGTCTCTGAATCAACATTCGCTATCTGAAAATAGACATATGTATTTTATGTGTACACAGAGGCAGGCAAGCATAACGCAGACTTTTTTTTCCCCCCTCCCTGCTTTTAGGGGAGGGAAGAAAAAAAACAAAACCCAAGAAAATAATAAATTAAAAAAAAAAATAAAAAAAAAAATCAGTATTTCCACCATGTGGAGCAGCCGTGGAAAAAACCCAAAGGTTCAAACACAGTCCGTGATTGCCACCTTGCGACAGAAGAAAGAGGGTGACAGACTCCAGGCAAGGAACAAACAAGGGTTTTGGTGGAGCTGGAGAAGTCAGGATTTCCATAACCTCCAGTTTTCTTTACTGCCATTTCCAAATTAAACAGCCGAAATGCAGGTGGGGGTAGGAGAGCAATATCCTCGACTCACTGACTCAGATGCAAACAGAGCAGAGCAGCGCGAAATTAAGCACAGTAGGACTGTATATCCAATTATTTTATGTAACCAGCCTTAAGACCATCAGGAACTGAACACCAATTTGTTGGACCAACTCAGTGCTTTAGAAACCAGCAGGTTGTTTTTCCTCTAAGTTGTTGTGCTGACATTTTAGTGCCAGATGTTCAAGACTTACTTCCTTTAAAATTAACAAGCTTTTCCAAGCTATGGCCCTCGACTCGTCAACAAGAGGACATTATCCTCCCTGCTGAAGTCCAGTTTTAGCTTGGTGCACAGAAATAGGTTACTCTATTGTTTTACTGTATCATTTTTCTACTTGTTTTTAATATGCTGGCAATAAATCCACCCACCTATTTGCTCTTTTGTCACTAACAATTAGGAGCAACAGAGGATTCAGGCGTGTTGAGAGAAATAAATTCCTAACAGATAAAAATTCACCAGCTTTCCAAATGAATCTAGGGTTGAATTACAAAAACAAAAAAAAACCCAACCCTCCTGGAATTTTAGAAGAAGTAATAGTATTAAGGAATGTCATTTTTATTGTTGTGAAAGGGTTTCAGTCTCCACTGTGTTTTCTTAAAATGATTAAACTATGCATTCACATAATCCGAGACCTAAAATCTCCTAAATCCAAACACCCGGATCTCTCAAATAACAAAATTCTATTTTTTAAGATATGAAAATGAATGGGATGTCCTATGTTACTTAAAAGCTTCCTGGACTGGAAACTTGTTTTAAACTTTCTACAGTTAACAGAATGACAGATTTAATATAAACATGCTTCCAGCAACAAACTGATAAAGGAAAAATAGCAATACCAGAGGACTCAGAAGCAGTCAGGAGAGAAGGACAGATTTCTAATGACCCCTCCCACTGAGTGGCACAATACTGAGTTTGTGACCACCAGGAAAAGAATGACATTGTAGTTAAAACCCAGGGCAGCAGCTGAAACTCAAATTAAGCTAATCCTTTCAAAAAGTGGTGTGGAGTTAGTGACAACACCAGCTGAGAGCACTACTTTAAAGGCTTGGCGTGTTCAAGATGCCAGGACCCCAAGGGACACTCGTCTTTGGCATCTGCAGTCACAGGTTTTGCTAATGTAGTTGGGAGAAAGTAAATCCAAGCAGATTCAAACAGCAACATACTTACAGGGGATCCTAAAGATCATCGAGTTCCAACCCCCCTGCCCTGGGCAGGGACACCTCCCACCAGACCAGATTGCTCAAAGCCCCATTCAGCCTGGCCTCAAACACTTCCAGAGATGGGGCATCCATAGCTTCTCTGGGCAACCTGTTCCAGTGTCTCACCAGTCTCACAGTAAAGAATTTCTTTTTAGTATCTAATCTAAATCTCTCCTCTTTCAATTTAAAACCATTACCCCCCAATCCTATCGCTATACTCCCTGATATTAGGAGGTGTCATGTCTCCCCTCTCCCCCTTGACAAGAGGGTCCAAAGTCATCCAGCAGTGATTTCTTGCATTTTATCATCAGCACAGTCTCACCGTGAGGCAGGTGGGAGAGGATTTGTATATTTTACACATTATTTTGAGTTCTAAAACCACTTTGGAAAAGTTTGGGGCCAGTGTTACTACTTACAGATGGATTGCTTTGTCCGTCACGTACCTGCTTGCCAAATGGAGGTCCCCAAATCTACCTGAGGAGACTTCCTGGCCCCAACAAATCCTAGGGCATCTTCTAAAAACTGCATCTTCTTGCTGAACTGCATTTCCAAGACGGGGATTGCTTCTGGCATCTTTGCCGACAAGAGCCGATAAGAGGTGTCAGGCTTCCCAATAAATCTCTGTCGGATACTGATTTCATATGGCGTATGAACTCTGATATCATCCACATCCCTCGATTCAAACCGGTGAATGACCTGAGAATTGCAGTCACTGATTTCCAGGCCAGAAGCGAAGAGCGTGAGTTTTCCTGGCTTGACATTTGAGTCTGTTCTGTGGGTGATAATAACTGGAATTCTAATTACGATTCCTTCCTGGTTCTTCGAATCGGAAACTGTGGCAGTTTCCTTTGGCTTGCTTTCCAATGGCCCTTTCCAGAGCTTGCTGCTAAACGGCCACCAAGAAGGAGATTCGAGCTCGGTCAACAACCTAGAGGAGAAATGAGAGCGTTAGAAGAGGGAAAGGCCAGCAGGAGGGTCGTGCTACCCCATCAGTTCAAAGTAAATTACCAGAGAGACAAAGAGTTCTTAATACTGAATCCAGCCCTCTTGTTACTTCGCTCCTCAAACCTCTTCACAGCCCACCAGGATCCATCCAGTTTAAAAAAAACAGCTTTTCTTTGTTTCCTAACATGTTGGAAAGTGGTCCCAGAATCTCCCTGTTCTGATGTAAAAAATCCGACTTCCAACTAGACTCATTCAGGCCAATTTACACCCATCTGTTCTTCAGCTAACACTGCCTTTTACGTCAATGTTTCCACGCTTGGCCACCATCACCACCACTGCCTTTTTCTGCTCCTTTACACTTCAGCCCCGGAGTTCGATGCCACCTTTTGCTTTGCCCCCACTCCTAAATCCCCATTGCCAGTTAAAACACTAAGCGCAAGGCTGAGGCTGAAAACCCAGCAGAAACAACTTACTGGGATCCAGTGTCTGCCCCCCCATCAGTGTTGGTGTAGCTCCTGAAGGAGACAGGCTCCTCGATGTGATGGCAAACTGTTGCCTTAGCTTAAAGATAAGTGGACTCACTTTATGAATTAATTAAGCAAATGCTCCAAAAGAAGACCTTTGGACAGCCAGAATTAACACAAGGAGACAAACCCCTTATTTCTAAGCAAGAAGATGCACATAAGCAGGCACCTAAGTTTATCAGCTGCGGGCAAGAAAGATCTAACATGCTGTTAGGAAGAATCAATGATATGGAGGAGGTGATCTTTCTGGTGTATTTTCCATCAGGATAGACCATCCTCCTTTTCTGGGGTCTTCTCCCAAGAAAGGATCACAACTGGATCTCTTTGGGTCTAAGGCTCATTAAAAAAAGGCGGTGGGTTTGGTTTGATTTTTCATGTGCTGTGTTGCCCATCCCTTTTCAGGTCTAGGCATGAGTTAGAGGCAGAGCCACAGTCAGCACCGATGATGCTCCGTTTCTCCAACTCTCCTCTCATCCCCTGCCCGTTGCCCAAACCCACCCTGAGAGCAGAGGATCCTGTATTTCAGGATGACTCAAACTTCAGTGGCTGGGAAGAAACTCTGGGGCCAACAACATCTCCCCACACACTCAACAGTAACTTCAGATTCCCCCAGTCCTTCCCACTGTGTAACCAGTCACCTCCTCTTTCACCCACCTTCTTCTTCTGGTACCCAACTGGCACCTGAGCCGAAATTGCTCATCCCCAGTTGCAGGCAGGCATAGGAAGAGGCAACTCTCTGGGATGCATCCCTACCCAGTCCTCACTGGAAAACAGTGGAAAGCTGTCTGGAAGCATCCCACAAACCAAACCAGCCTGCAGGTCACTAGTCTGAGCAGGATGTTGTAAATGGGGATTTTTCAGCCACTGGGCAGAACAGAAGAGCACAAACGGCTTCTCATTAACTAAAGGGAGAGAAGAGGTTCTGTTTAAACTAAACTAACAGAAAAAAAAACTCTAAGGAAGTTCAATCCAGATCAGAATTGTGTCCACAACAATCCATAAATACCTTAAAGACAGTGACGAGGCATGTGCTGCTGGCACAGTAGTTGCAAGTAGATGCTTCTAATGAAGCCAGACCACATGGAATAAAATCTTTAATGAAACACTGTGATCTTACTGATACTACAAAAGGCCATTTACTGACTTAAATCTGAGAGATGCAAGCCTTATCAGACCAAAATATGAAGTACTACTGCTTCACTGCTACTTTGGAGAGCCAGCTTGACTTATTTTGCTTTTAAGTTTACTCTAAAAAGGTAGTGCCCGATAAAATATGCATCGCAGCAGTGCTCCTCTAAAGATATGTTTTGTAATGATTTATTTTCCATGAGAGAATCAGAGTGTGTCTACAGAAGACACTACAATTTTAAAATCCTGATTAATCTGGCTGCAGACAAAGTGAATCTTAAAGAGGAAGATCTAACTGAATACACTTTGTTTACTAGCCATCAAAGTTCTGCACCGGCTTTGAAACAGGCCTTCTTAAAGACATTAATCGGCTACGAAAAGCAGAAAAAGTCATATTAGGAGTCAACCACTGAATTCATGGATTGCGGAGGCAGAATGAATTGTTCCAAGAATCTACTCCCAACTAAAGCATGAACATCAGATATTTATGTAGATAGCACGCAAGATGAGTAATGGGTCTGGAGCTCCCTGCTGCTCTCTGAAAATGTTGTGACACTCCTTTAAAAAGGAGGGGGGAAGACAGACCAAAGGAGATGTAACAGAAAGTTCTACAATAACAGAATTTGAAATGGCACAGTATGATAGATTTAGGGCTGAATTCTGAAACGGTGAGGTTCAACTTAAGTTCAACACTGAGAAAGACTGAAAAAACCCCAGGCTCTGCCAGCACACACCATCTTCCAAATTAAAAGCCATGCTCTAACCTACCTGCTCTAATTAAGCAGAAACAAATGACCTGATCTCATTTCTACACAACACAAAGCATGTTTTCTATCCTATTGGTGTATGAAAGAGTTACAAGGTACTTCAGGGAAACGACTGCTTATGCTTGTGTCTTATCCTATGAAAAATCATTAAATTCCTACTGCTGTAGGAGTTCGCTTCATCAGATTCACCGTGAGAAAAGCATTTGTGCTCACTTACTGAAAAGCAGCTGCAGTATCACAAGTCTAAGCCTCCATTTACATTGTAGTAACTTATTCTGGATTTTGAGCCTTAATTTTTATCACTTCATCCCTTCACCCACCCCCTTCACCCTTTCTCCATCCTGGCTGGGTGACACCTAATTTACAGGCAAGATTTTTCTGCTGCAAAGCCAACTCTTCTGGCCTTCCACAGAGGAGTCATGCCTCTGTATCAACAAACTGTATGACCAGTCCTTATATACAAATGAAAATTTGCAACCAGACTACCTCTAATAGTGATAGATATAAAAAGGAACCAGTGAACCTGGCTTTCTGTTTATTTTTGGTCTTTGAACATCTGCTGGCACGTCAGGCTCAGCTCTGCTTATCTGTGCACAGCTCCACTGAAAGCAGCTGTATATACCCAGGCGTACACAAGAACAGAATTAATAAAAAAAAAAGGAAAGCCCACACATAGAGGCAAGATAAAGTTAATCACAGTTTTAAACATATGAAGGTAGATAAAAGGGCCCTGGTTCTTTTTATAAAAGACACAGCCATCAAATCGGTGTCACTTTATACAACCTCGAACTAACAGACACAAAAGGTTGTTTCCTTCTGCACAAAATCTGCTCCATGTGTAAAACATAGATACTTCTCATCAAGTTTCTAAAGAAAGCAAGAATCAAAGAGCCTTAATAGAGGTATTTATCTATGTTAATAAACTGAATTCCCTAATATGAACAACCAAATGAGCTTCAGTCATGGTTTTCCCCAGTTAGGGACATGAAGAAAGATGCCCTCAGTTTAAGAGAAGAAGCGGGAAGCAAGAGGGAGCAGAGCAGCTTTATGAGAAAAAAAAACCAACACGCACACACACAAAAACTATGGGAATAAACTGTTAGAACTCTCCAAAAACCATCGCACAATTAAAACACAGTTTGGCTAATGGATTCTGGGCTGCATTTTAGCCCGCGAGCAAGGTGGTCAAACTCTTCATACTGTATATAAAACAGAATCTCAGCTAACATTCGGTCAAGGCCTTCCTTTATTTTTCCATTTTTCAAAATCAAAGCATCGAGCTTTTTCAGATTCATGAGGACAAATAATACCTCCCAGTGCATCTTAACCCAAAACAAGACTCCCTTCCAAAAACAATGAGCAGGTATTTATTTTCCTACTCATTGTTTATTGCTACAGAACTTTAAAAGCTCTTGCTAAAGCTTTCAGTTCTCTTGGCTTTTCATGAAAGGGTATGGAGAACATCCCCAGAATCATTGTGAAATCAACACTTGCTGTTAAGACATGATATCCGTCTGAAAACAGAGGCTTCTTCCAAAAACAACTAGTTTGAACTTTATTGGGTTTGTTTCTTCATGCAGGTGTCAGAGCTTCCACAGAGACACTCTTCAAACATTACAATACGACTCTCAACCTTAACTGTCTGGTTGGGACTGTTATCGAATCCAACTTGCAGCACGGAAAATAGGATAGAAAAATTCATTTTGAATGTTAAATTTAAATAGTAAAGTCATAATGTTCTCATTAAGACACCAACCATTTACTCTTTACATCAAGTTCTGCAATAGCTCAAATATTCTGCAAAGCTCTTATTTCAGTTGTATACAGGCAGCACTTGGAAGCTCAATTTTTTGAAGTGGAATACCCAATTTTCATGCACAGAGAAAAGAATACAATCTACATAAATTAAAGATTAATTGGCATTTATCTCCTTGATAACTCTAGGAAACTGTCTCCAAGTCTCACTTGCCACATTGAACATCTCCTTTGACAAGCCAGGAAAGCAGAATTTGCTGTAGAAAAGCAAAACAGGACGGTCCAGGACTGGCAAAGTTAACCAAACCCAACTTCCAGTATTTTTCATTTAGGCATATTCTATGACAACTAATAAAAATGCCATACCTTGTCCTTCAGTGGGGACATTAATTTGCACCTTTTTGCCCTAGCTAGTTGCCAAGTCTCTCAAAACTTATAGGTTGCTAATATTTTGGAGTTGAAATATTTGGAGTGGAATTCTATCATTTCTGCCAGTTGTAGTTGAAACTTACAAGGGTTTGAAAAATTATTTGAAGGAACTAGGAGAGGTATATATACACACACAACTTCACCAGGGTGAAAGGATGTCACAAAGAAGGGAGGACAGAAACACAGAAACATCTTACAACAAGAACTAGATCCACAGAAAACCATCACGGGCTTAAACCTTTAATGAAAGTCAACAGTTTAATTTCCTAAAGACCTCTGTGGAACTGCCCCATAAATTTTGGGCATGAATAATACAATCCCACAACCTCTGCTTAGCTCAGAGGATGCTCCAGTACCGTACCTGTCTGCCACATCCATATCCCCTTCAATCTTGTTGAGTCCTCTCATGATGTTGTCAAACTGCTCACCCTGATAATGCAGCACTTTTGCCGTGTCCTCCAGCCGTTTCTGTGACCCAGACAATAACCCCGTCAGTTCTTTTCCCTTCGTTGACTGTAAAGCTGCTGCTTCTGCTCCCATGCCTTTGCTTGACAGCAACTGCTCCCTCCAGAAATGCTCCAGGATGTTGAACACCACATTTCTGTTGGGTTGCAAAGAACTGAACCAGTGCTTGGTGTTCTTCTCTAAGATGGTAAGAGAGCTGAAGATTAAATTTGAAGATTCCTTCTTGATCTCGCTGATACTAGAAAGATGGAAGTTGACCAAAAGCTCCCCGGTCTTGTCAGCTGTAAATTTGATGGCAACAGGAGTCAGGGATAGTCTGCCAGAGACCCATTGTTTGCTGGTGTCCAAGTAGTAAGAACAAGGCCAGCTATGGATACGTATGTCTTCGTTCATCAGCTCGCCGTTCAGATCCTCTTCTACAGAAGCAACGTTCTCAAAGTCAGGAAGAGAAACTAGAACAAAAGAGGAAAGAAAAAAAAATAAGGCAAGAATCCTTAGCCACATATAAAAGCTGATGTTACAAACACTCATAAGTAATTCATCCCACCCACAGCTGGCTTAAGTACTTTCACTGTAATCTTTCAGGTGCACATCTAAGAGATTTGGAAATAGGTATGGATGGGTTCCAAAATCTGGTAATCGTTCCTAACCATCCAAATATTTCCTTCGGAACAGAAGGAGAAAGACTATCAGTATTATTGCCCATGCCCACTTCATAACAGCACTGCCTCCCCTTTTTATAATGTTCTCATCACATCCCAGCATGTGATTTACAACAGCACAAACTTCAACTGACTATTGCATTAATGCCCTGGATATTTAATACCTGCTGTGCTGTTTTGAACAAGGAAGGTGCTTCATAATTAGATTACTCTCTATGATCACGTGCACATGTTCATATTTTTGAATGGAGGGGAACCTACCAAAAACAGGACCATGAAAAACATTTACTGACTTTCCTGAGCCTTCCACATACCCCTTTTACTGGAAAATGATCGTGTAAGAAGTTTTCCATTCCCCTCACCATCATCAGAAGCAGCTTCCCATAGACCAAGAGATAGTGAAGAAAACCCAGAATATACCAAAACACAAGCTGATCATAGAGTCATAGAATGATCTGGGTTGGAAGGGTCTAAAGACCATAAAGTTCCAACCCCCCTGCCATGGGCAGGGACACATTCCACTAGACCAGGTTGCTCAAAGTTCCATCCAGCCTGGCCTTGAACACCTTCAGAGAATACATATCTACAACAATCACAATATGTAACTGGCTCTTCCACTCTGATATCTCAACATTCAGGTATGTTAAGAATGCTATCCAGAACGTCTATCCAACATATTCGACGGTACAGATGAAACCAAAATCACCACTGACCAGAACTCACACTCACTAAAAAAAACCTGAAAGACCCAGTGACAATTTCTGAAGAATATTTATCTCAGACCATCACTCTTGATCTCAGGACACTTGCAAAAATACCTTCCTTATAAAACTCAAGTGGAAAACAGAACTTCTGGTAGAATGCTGCAGCCAAAATAACCCCTCAAATCTGCATTATTTGTTCTGTGAAATATTTGTTGTTGCTCAGTTCCTGCCTCCGTGACAGGTCGTGTTTGCCTGGGACCCTGTGATGCCATTTGATGACATAATATTAATACTAATAAGACTTGCTCACTGGTATCTGGAATCCCAGCAAGAAAACATGGTGCCTCAGGCCTGGCTTCCTCACATCAAAACAAACTCAAATTTAGAACGGTAAATTAAATTAAATATGTCTGGAGCAGCATCTCTTCACACTTCCAAAGAGACTTCTTGTACCCAAGGGTCAGACTGTTTCCTCTAACGTCTCCTTCGTAATCCTACAGCTTTCAACACTTCACTGAAGACCAATTACATTCCACAACTAATTTCTTTGTGAACATCCATTATGTAACGGTGATTTAATCACTCACAGATTCATTATCTTCTCAAAGGCTTTGATATATCATAGAACAATTTACAGATTAGCACCGTAACATTATTTCAAGGTGTTCTGCTACTTGGGATGGCGCAATAAATGAAAAGAGCTCCACCACAAAATCCCCACTCAGGTTGACACTGACACTAATTACACCTTTTTACTTCCATACAAACTGTTCCGCTTAAGGAAATGTCTAAGAATCCTAATGCAAATTAAAAAATAAAAAATAAAAAAATCTAATAGTCCTTTTCAGGTGAAAATTCACTGGTGTGAATTCCTCCAGGACACACTGAAGACCTAGTTCTTTCAGGCTGCTGCATCATTAATATCCCTTAAATAAAGCAGTTCAAAATCTGAGGCCAGTTCCAATGATTTCTTTGATTAAATATATTCAAAATGTCAGTACTACCGAAATAAGAACTACTCATGGGATGCCAGATTCTATAAAAATCTTTACTTTGGTTTTCATACTTTATCTCCATGGCATTATGAATTTTAGTGATGCAAATGGGAAAAAAAAGCCATAAATTCACAAAACAGCTAGAGTTTAAAATGAAAATTCTCAATCTGTTTTGGGTTAATAAAACCACAATCCTGGAGAGACAACTTCACACTGGACTATGGGACAAAGAGAGGGTGAAAAAGCCCACAGAAATCCTATTTAAATGAATAGCTAGAGCAAACAAAACAATGAAAAGCCCTAGGAAATATTATTTCTTTCATAATCATTTGCTACATAACTTCATAGTTTCAACCATAATTAGAAATGGGGTTTTAGTGGATACTTTAAGTGGAAAAGGTTTCTAATATGGATACACAATTACAATAATAAAAATGTATACTGTTATTAGCACAAAAGTGACAACTATGTCAGTTTAAATAACAACATCAATTATATTAGTGCTGAAATCAACTGACAGCTGAAACTAAATCCTGTTATAGCTTTATTAATCGGGATTTACAAATTTTAAATCCCAATTAAGTTTAACTGTTTGACAATGCCTGGGTATAAAGTAAATCCAACAGTAAACAGATGATAAACAAAAACAAACATCATGCATTAGACCCTCAAGCTCCTCCCAGCCTAAAGGTATTGCAGAGGCAAATGAAACTTACTGAAGAGCTCCCATCAGACCCCAGAAAAAAAGAATTTATATGAATCAGCAGCCTCCCAATTTATCAAACCAGCACACCACAGTCAGGAAAGCAGCAGATCCCAGTCTGTACAAAGTAGCTCACATCCCCCTCTCCACTTTGTGCGAGTATAGTTTCTGAAAATCTTATAAATACCAGCACACTGCTCACAACAAGCTGTTGCCCTGAGTATCTATTTTATAAATAACGTATATAGGTAACGATGAAACCAAGACAGCAAAAGTTTATACGCCTTGCAGAAGATCACAAGGGAAACCTGGAACCAAACACAGGTTTCTCAATGCTCACAGCTGGGACAGGCGCCACGGAACATAATGTCATCTGAAAAATAACTCCTAGACCCTGCTGACAGCAACAGCCGCCTTCTACCAGGCACAGACATAGCAGGGAGGCAAAGAGAATCTGGAAACAAGCAAATGACACTTAAAACTTTTGTAAAATCTCAGCCTAGAGCCTGTTTTTATACACTAAGAGTTCCACAAACTCTCCCCATCAAGGCGGCATTTTCTCTCAAGCCTGCTCTCTAACTTCAGAGCATGAAAGTATTAACATCTGATGCAGCCTCACAACCGAGCCATAAAAAAAGATCTTCCTAAACCCTATCTCAGGCTTCTTACCTCCATCTGCAGACACAGAACTCTCAGGCAGCCTTTTGGGGGCTGCTACTTTTACAGAACTGTCCATCCGTAGGTAGAATTTTTTTCCTGAGTATTTTGTTCCTCTTCAAAGTCCAAAAGAGCAGGTAAAAAAAAAAAACCAAACCGAAGCTAAAGCAAAAATCCTACTATGCCTGTTACCAAAAGGAAAAAAAAAATAATATAAATAATACAGAATATATATATTTAGCCCTGGGTCTAGGAGTAAAACAAGTCCTGTCAGTCCAGGAGAAGAAACGAAGCAGTCACTTGACCTGTGTGTATATATACGTGTGTGTACATGCCTCGGGTCATATGACTTTTGACTCACCTGAGAGCTTAAAGGCTTTGCCCGAGTGTCAGCTCTTTTCTGTGCCCGAGGCCAAAATTTCCAAGGAAAAACCTATTTGGTAATTAAACCCATTCATTGTTCCAGCACATTTTTCCTCAATAAAATATATATATATATATAAAAATTATACTCATCATATTTGAGCTGTGCAATGAAAAGCAGTATTAAATATGCCAACTTTATCTCCAACGTCAACAGCGAGCTCATCGCTAAAGACCAAATAAGTCAGTAACTGTCCTTCAAAATGAAATTCTTTTTTTCCCCCCAATTTTCCTAAAGTTTTGATAATCCCATGTGAGAAACGCTGAGCTAGAGCCCATCTGCCACTTACACAGCTGGTTTACTGCATTACTCAAAATTCAGGATTTCTCTCCTCTCCCTGTCACTTTATTTTGACCCCACCACCTGCAATTCAGCAGGATGTCACTCAACATTCCGCTCCTCCTAAAACATGATTAGAAATTCCTTATACAAAACATGAATTATTCATGGCTTCGTAAAATACACTGAAAAAAGCCTCACCTGCCATAAAACATTTTGTTTCAGTATTCCCACCAAGAAAAGAAAAACAAAGAAAAGACACACAACCAAAAAAAAAAATGCACCCAACAACGAAGAGATGTAAATGTTTTAGAATACCACCAAAAGAACTAGGTTGGCAGAAATAAAAAATAAATTTCAGATTACTTGTAAATAGAGTCAAGAATAGGTTTATAAATTTGACAGGGTTACAGTCCTCAAACCACTTCCCTGTATACAATGGAAAAGGAAGAGCTTGGAAGGATTTCACAATAAATTCCTCCCTATTTTTTTAAAGACATATATGTTTGCCTACAGGTTTGTTGACAGACCAGATGACACAAGCTGTCTCCCCCAGTCTGGGCTCCCCAACATCAACACATTGTCCACATCCTGTAAAACACCTCTTTTTTCGGCAAATAGTTTGTCTTTTTGACAGTTTTGCACGGCACCATAAACAACTACACGCAGCAGCGCAGAGCAAGGACTAGGATTAGCAGCAAAGGGATGGGGATTATATTTCCGGCAGCGTCACCACAACATTGTATAAATTCTTTAGCTAATGCATAATTCGGGCCTGCTTCTATAAAAATGAGGTGACTCACCTTTTCTGGTGAAGCACTTTGAGGTCACCCAATGAAATGTAAGGATTACAAATTACCTAATTATCCTAGGTGTAAGGAGATGATACATATATTGGGAGAAGGTGCTGTGAGCTCATGAGCAGGACACGATCCCTTCACACCACGTCTACCTCAGAACCTCCAAAACTTAGTCACAGATTCTTCTCATCTGCCCTTTGGTGGGGAATTGCAGAACATTTTTGCACCCATTTTCTCCTTGTTTTTCTCCTCCTTGGTGGCTGAAGTTTCCATTGGTGTATTATCACTCCTGTGGGCCCAACCACTCTCACAATAAAAATGTTTACAAGGCCTATCGAGTGACTCTCCCACTTTTTTTAATTAAAGGCTCAATATACAGCTCCATGAGCTTTCTAACTCTGCAATTCTCCAAATGATGCTACAATATGCAAAATACCCAGAGATGACCCCCCCAAGAGGTGCAGCAGGCAAAGACACACAATATCTCTATACTATGGCACACAAAGTCACCCCCCCTCATCTAAAAAGATCAACAGATCCCCACTAAAGAACAGCTCTAGATTGAGGAGCTTTTCCACACCAACATGTTTCCATCCTTCTATGGAACAAACATTTTGATCCCACTCCACTTCTGATACAAAGCAACTCTAAAAAGACTAAAGTCCCACCAACCTCTCCCAAATACACTTAAATACGGGACTGCCTCACCTCCCATCCTTTAACCCACATCAAAGCCCCACATTTTATAAAACTGTAAAATTGTTTTGGTTGGAAGAGACCCTTAAGATTATCAAGTCTAACCATTAACACAGCACTGCCAAGTCCACCACTAAACCATGTCCCTCAGCGCCACATCTACCCATCTTTTAAATACCTCCAGGAATGGTGATTCCACCACTTCTCTGGGCAGCCTCTTCCAATGCTTGACAACCCTTTCTGTGAAGAAATTTTTCCTAATATCCATCCTAAACCTCCCCTGGTACAACTTGAGGCCATTTCCTTTTGTCCTATCACTTATTACATGGGAGAAGAGACCAACCTCCACCTCATTACAACCTCCTTTCAGGTAGTTTTAGAGAGTAATAAGGTCTCCCCTCAGCCTCCTTTTCTCCAGGGTAAAACCCAAGGCTTCCCTATGGCCGGACCCACCTCCCCTGTTCATGTTTATCCTTCCCTTCTCTATACGTCAGATATTCAAACCCCCATTCCCACAACTCCCCCTGATGCTAGGCCAGTCCCCCATCCCTTCCCCTATGCCAATCTCCATCCTCATCTTCCTCTCAGTCTTCATAGAATAGAACCACAGAATTGTCTAGGTTGGAAGGAACCTTTCAGATCACTGAGTCCAACCATCTGTGAAGTCCACCACTAAACCATGTCCCTCAGCACCACGTCTACCCGTGCTTTAAACGCCTCTAGGGATGGCATGAAGTGTGACTCCATCACTTCCCTGGGCAGCCTGTTCCAAGGCTTGGCAACCCTTTCAGCAAAGAAATTTTTCCTAATATCCATCCTAAACTTCCCATGGTACAACTTGAGGCCATTTCCTCTTCTCCTGTATCTTGTTACTAGGAAGAAGAGACCGACCCCCACCTCTATCCTTCTCCTACCTGTAAGCCAGATATTCAAAGCCCCGTTCCCACAGCTGCCCCCTACGCTAGGCCAGACCCCCGTCCGCTCCCCTAGACCAACGATCACACTCACCTTCCCCTCAACCTTAGGCCAAACCACCCCCATCCAGATACCACCAACCTCCACCTTCCCTCCAAACCTCGGGTAGCACCCCCTAGCCTCCCCTTTTCCCCCAACCCCGCTCCAGGCCCAGCCCGGCACCCACCTCCCGCAGCGCAGTCGGCTGCCGACCCCCGCACCCACCCTCTGCGCATGCGCCGACCGCCCGCTCCTATTGGCTGAGCACCGTGCGGGTGCGTTCCCCCTTCTCGGCCCCCCCCGGGCGCCGCCCTCCGAGCGCTGAGGTTCCGGGAGCGGTCGCGGCAGCCCGTCCCCTCCGCCGCCGCTCGGCCTGGGGTCCTGCCCCGCGGCGGGGCGGGGGTGAGTATCCTTCCTCCGCTACCCCCTCCGCTCCCGCGGGCCGCAGACGCGCGGAGGCGGACCGAGAATCCAATGCGGGATGCCGTGTGCGACGCCCTGTGGCGTCCGGGTCCCCCCCGCTTCTGGAGCTCCCTGAGGCGGGAGCCGCCTCATGGCACCCCTTTCCCCTCCCCAAACACCTTGGTCCCCCCTTCGCTTCCGGTGTCTCCCCTCTCCTGAAGCCCATCCCTGCAGGGTACGTGGCTTCATTTGCCCTCGGGCCTCCTCCCTCCCTCTCCGTGCTCGGTCCCCCTCCTGCTTCCACTGACACCTCCCTTTTCATTATTATTTTCCATTTTTTAATCTATTGTTGCTGCCTGGCCCATAGAGAAAGGTCTGACGAGGGTGGGGGGTGCCAGGGTTTATATCTTCTCCTGAGGAAGGGCTGAGCCCCAGTAGAGTTGTTGGGCTGCAGCAGTTTCCCAGGGCCCCAAATATTTAGGGCCCCAAATATTCCCTCCACCCCAGCAATTAATTCATTAATTTAACAGGGATATCCCACTGAAATGAATGTTTCATGTTTGTTTTAGGAAGGAAACAGCCTATGCTCGTTGTGCCTAAGAGAGAGTGGTCACCCTGGCAAGAAGGTGACGAGGGAAAAGCAACGTCTCCGCCATCCGTAGGGTGACTGTTGTCAGATATCCCACCGGCATTAAACTTTGTAAACTACGGAAGATCCTAATTAGCCCAGCGTGGTGGGATGGTCCTGCACGATTTCTTCTTTTACCTCTGGCAGCTTATGTTTTCATGGATTTAGAGACTCAAGTCACGTTTTTAAAGCAGGTTGGGTTGGGTTTTTTTTGCCTTAGCGTAACACGATAGCATCTGGTCAACGCTGCCTTGGCTAAGCCAGGAAGAGTATCCAGCCTGCATGGACAGGGCAACATTCGCCTGTTCCACCGCCTTTTTTCGTGACTACAACAGCTCATCTCAGGGTGCATTCTGCCTCCCCGGAGGCCACGTTGACTTTATCGAAAAAGTAGAATCGTTCTCTTACTCGGATTTCTTCCGGGATTATTTGATTCCCAACCATCCCTGTATTTTCTCAGCTAGATTCACTGAAGACTGGGGCAGCAGGAGAAACTGGGTTACTTGGGATGGAAAGCCCAACTTTGATCATCTGCTGCAGAAGTTTGGTAAGTCTTGGCACTTGTAATACCTAATTAATACCTGTATGCTAAACGACACTGCTTTTTTTTTAATCTTACAAATAGAACCACTAGACAAAACCAAGCAATTCTCCAGACTTTTCTTCTACCTTAATACATTCATTTTCTATACTTAACACTTTATGTTTTGCAGATTCCAATCTTGAATTTATTACCATAATGAAATGAAATAAAAAGTGTTGTATAATTGAACCTTACCAATTTATACACCTGCTTGACTTTAACCTCAAGAGCGGCCTGACACTTTCCCCAGGAAAGGGGAAAGTATTCTGTGGTTACAGTGAACTACCTATTCAGGCTGTAAAGTATTAGAATTTTTAACAGGAATCGATGTAGTTTAAGAGGAGAACTCAGGTCATATTGAATAAATAACTTCTGGTCTGGATTATATTTGCCTAGAATGATGGTATTGGGAGGGCGAGCTGGGCTAGGGATTGTGGCTTTGGTTTGTACTGCATTTAGCATGAGAGGGCCTAGGTATTAGAGGCTTTAGGGAAGGTATTAGGGCTAGGTATTAGGGAATTCAGTTTCAGCATCAGTTATTCTCTCCCCAAGTTCACTCAAAGAGTTTACATTTCAGGAGAGGCTGTAGTACCTGTTGCCAACTGTGATGTCAAGGAGTACAATTCTAACCCAAAGGAGCAGCTCCCCTTCAAGGAGTATATAATGTACTGGAAAGAGTACATTAAAAATGGCTACCGTTCATCCCGAGGGTGTCTTTATCTCAAGGACTGGCACCTGAGCAGGTAAGAGAGCACCGTGGGATCCCCTGCATACCCTGCAGAGAGCTGCCGCGCAGCCTTCACACTCAGCTTTTAATGCCCGAGCATTTAAATGCTGGAAGTGCTTTTTGTTAGCGCCCGCCCACCAAAATATCAGTATTATACTGCACAGTTCTGGGCTTATATCACACAGAAGATCCTTAAACAAGTCCCTGTTCCCTAAAGAGGCTGATGTTTGTGAGCGCTTTCCCTTCCATATGTGTTTGAAAACACTCTGTCTTATCCCTGTGGAAACGGTGTGGCTGGAACATCAGGCTTTTATTTGACTGCTACAATGCAATCCTCCTTACAAAGAAGGGGGACATTTTTAATTATGTTTAATTCAGTGTGAGTGAGTTATAATCCTTTGTTATCCTTTTTTTTAATCATTATTCTATTTTTTCTATTATTCTATAACTTTCCCAATTGTTAAAGTTCTCTTTACACAGTTCACCTTCACTGCCTTCAAGCCCACTGCTTGCGAGGTGGATGCATTGTGCAAACTTGTATGTCTTTTCACTCAAATCTCTTCTTCCTTAAAAATATCCTGCTCTTAATTCATCTTATGATCACTTCATTTTCAATGGTGAGTGTGCCAGTGACAGAGGAAGTCGGTGGGTCACTTCCTCCCAGTTTGTCTGCTTTCCCAGTGCTGTGGCTCCTTATGGCACATGCCACCTGGGATGGGAAAGGGGCAGCATTTTCTGTGGGAGGAGGCCACGTACTTCATAGAATCATAGAATAGGTAGAGTTGGAAGGGATCTTAAAGATCAACGAGTTCCAACCCCCCTGCCCTGGGCAGGGACACCTCCCACTAGACCAGGTTGGTCAAAGCCCCATCCATCCAGGTCTTGAACATCTGCAGGGATGGGGCAGCCACAACTTCTCTGGGCAACCTGTTCTAGTGCCTCACCACCCTCACAGCAAAGAAGTTCTTTCTGAGATCTCATCTAAATCTCATGTTGAGCTTCTCATCCACCAGCACTCCCAAGTCCTTCTCCTGAGGGATGCTCTCCATCCATTTTCCACCCAACCTATATTTGTGCCTCGGATTGCCACATCCCAGGTGCAGAACCCCACACTTGGCTTGGTTGAACTTCATGAGATTGGCACGAGCCCACCTCTCCAGCCTGTCCACGTCCCTCTGGATGGCATGCCTTCCCTCTAGCATGTTGACCACAACGCACAGCTTGGTGTCATCAGCAAACTGGCTGAGGGTGCTTGTCAAAAAGTTGTCAAAATCCCACAGCCTGGCTTCCCTCCTAACCCTCACCCCCACACCCAGTTGGACCAACCAGTCTTGCAGGCGTCTCATCTAAAGAGAATGTGTTTATTAGCAACTGTCTTTGGCATAATTAGGAGGAGTCTCCCAAATTACGTAGTTAACTTTCACGGCTTTCCTGGGAGACACAAAAGGACTGTTGTGTGCATTTTGTGTGCCACTCAGAGTTGTCAATGATGTGAAGGAGATGGCAGCAAAGTATTAATGGCCTGAAGAGACCTGATTGCTGTCCGTCTCTGGGCTTTGGGAACTGAAGTAGAAGGAGCAATGCTGCGTTTTTCTGAGACCGATTTCCAACACTTTATGTTTTTAAGAGCTTTCCCTGAGCAAGATGTTTACACAACCCCTGTGTATTTCTCCTCCGACTGGCTGAACGAATACTGGGATGCTATAGCTGTGGATGATTACCGATTTGTTTACATGGGACCCAAAGGTTCATGGTAAGGCAGTGTGGTTTCTGTCATCCTTACGTACCCCTTTTTTAAGATTATTATTACAGGGGGTTACCACATTGTCCTTCAGGGTAGCAATATTGTTGTACCTGAACCCAGCCAGCCTCATTTCTCAAGCATCTCATTTGGTTCTGGATGTGAGCTGCCCTTATGCAGTCAGCTTGAGTACTTTTCTACTTTGAGAAGCCCTGAATTGTGCTCATAGAATCTCCAAAAGTTGTCAGCTGGCTTTTCTAAGGTTCTAGAGCAGAGACTCCCTGGGGTTCACCAGCCTTTTATGATTTGCAGAGTCAACAGGAGCCTTGGAGGGGCGATGATGAGTTGGTCAAACATTTTGCAGGTGAAAAATTTAATTCCAGCTTTGGTGATAAGGTTGCATTTATAGTATTCTTCTCAGTTCACGTTACAGAATCTCCTGCCATTGAGGTATCTGTGGGACAGATTCAAAACTAACTGATGGAGTAGCACAGAGGCTGTGAAACACTGCAATACTGTGTAGATAGAGTGGGCTTTTAATCACAGAACGGTAGGGGTTGGAAGGGACCATCGGAGACATCTTGACCAACCTCCCTGCCAAAGCAGGGTCACCCAGAGCAGGTTGGACAGGAACACGTCCAGGTGGGTTTTGAAGATTTCCAGAGAAGGGAACTCCACACCCTCTCTGGGCAGCCTGTTCCAGGGCTCTGGCACCCTCAAAGTAACATTGGTTTTCCTCATATTCAGATGGAAATTCCTGTGTTCCAGTTTGTGCCCATTGCCCCTGGTCCTGTCACCGGGCACCACTGTTTGGCCCCATCCTCTCGACACCTGCCCTTTGGATATTGCTCAGCATTGATGAGGTCCCCTTTCAGTCTGGTCCAGGCTGAACAGAGAGAAGCCTTTCTTCATCAGAGAGATGGTCCAGTCCCTTGATCATCTTTGTAGCCTCCGTTGGACTCTCTGCAGTAGCTCCCTGTCTTTCTTGAACTCGGTGGCCCAGAATTGAACAACACGGTTTTAATACTTAAAGCAGTAAAAATTAAATTAAGAGGGTGACAGTTTGGGAGCAGGTTTGCACACCTGCAATCAACTAAAGGTTGATTTCTGTTTGTATGTCAGATTCTTGGAGACTTTAATTCGTCTTACAGCTTTTAAGCGTTGTCTTTAACCTGATTTGCCTCCCAGGACTCCGTTCCATGCTGATGTCTTCCGTTCCTACAGCTGGTCAGCCAATATCTGCGGGAGAAAGAAATGGTTGTTGTACCCTGCAGGACAGGAGGAATACCTCAAAGACCGCCACGGCAACTTGCCCTTTGACGTGACAGCACCTAATCTTCAGGACAGAAGCGTTTACCCTCGCTACAACCAAAGTCAACCCCCTGTTGAAATCGTGCAGGAAGCAGGGGAGATAGTCTTCATCCCCAGTGGATGGCACCATCAAGTTTACAACCTGGTGAGATAACTAATTCCAACCTTTTCATAACACAGAGAAATCGGCAGACTCGAATCGAATAAAACTTTTCTCGCATGTGGTGGGTGCCAAAAGTCTTTAACTGGGCTGCAAAAAAAGTTCAGAGAGGTTCACGGAGTAAAGGTCTGTGGGGCAAGTTGGTGGCTAAAAACAAGCCTGAACTCGTAAGCTACTTGGGTGATTGACTGCTAGAAGCTGGAAGAGTGTACAATTTAGGAAGCTGTCTGGACCCTCTTTTGTTATGCTTTTCCGTATTAGTCATTGAAAAACAGGATGCTAGGTGAGATGGACTTACAGGGAGGCTGTTAATCTTGGTTTCTAGCTGTAAGTTGTAATTTATTAATGGAAAATGCTGATTGGCCTTCACGATTACAAATCAAAATTAATCACCTTGTTCCTTTCTCCCCACTACCTTCTTCCACTTTTGTGTCTTTAAAAGGTATGTTCAGACAGAGGAACTAGAGACATTTGCCAATTTACAGAGCGAAACAAGATTTTATTGTTCAGAGACATTAAAAAGGGCCAGCCTTTCCGCGCGTGGTGGTATTGGTGCCAAAGATATGGTTTTACGTTTTGCAGCCTTGATGTTGTTACAGCTGTTTTCTCCCCCTTTCCTATGCAGAGCCTAATAACCATTGAAATTATTCCTTCAGGAGGATACCATTTCCATTAACCACAACTGGGTGAACGGCTGCAACGTGGCTATAATGTGGTGCTTCCTGCAGGATGAATTAGCAGCCGTCCAACGGGAAATCAATGAATGGAAGGATCCTATAGACGATTGGCACCTACAGTGCCAGGTACAACACCATGATGGTGGCTGTCTGACTCCCTGTGAGGGGATTATATATTTCTGGGGTGCATTGCACCGCCTCGTGAGTTATAAGGCACACAAGTCCTTAATCTCATACCTGGAATTAGTATATATTTCATACAGAAGGAGGAACTGGTGAGACCTTCATTTTGCAGGAAATAAACATTAATTCAGTGACACAGGGAAAGGCTTGTGCTCTTGCATACTTGCTATGTGAAGGAGATCAGGCTGCTGTCTGAACTAATGCCTCAACTGCTCTTCAACTATCAAGATTAGCATCAAGATCAATCCTTTATGTAGTATCTATGTTCCCCTTTATAAAATATCAGTGCTTTTTCATGTAAACAGAACTGATAAGACAGACTTCACGCAGAAGAACTGGTTTGAAGACTATTCATGATGCAAGAGCAAATCCAAAACAAGCAAAATTAAGGTGAAGGTGGCAGCAGGTTCCTGTGTCTGCAAAGTGATGCTTTCAGAACACATAACTATATTGGGCAGTGTTATACCTTGCATGCTTCCAAAATCTTAAACGTGAAAAAAAAGTTTATTTCTGGAGGCTGGTTATTGCTGCTAGGTTGATATCCTTTAAATATAGATCAAAACCACAGCTGTTTAGTACTTGGAAGAAATGGGGTGTTGCTTTTGGGGCTAGAGTGGCATTTCAAGTAAGGGAAAGAATTTCAGTGCCATGGGGAAATTATAAAAAATATGACAAAAATGGCTACTTATGATTCTGGATAGCTTTTAGCTTGATAAAATATGGTTTTGCAATTCTTACTGTAAATAAGAGTTGTTTCCATTTCATTGCTTGGTTGTTTTTTTTTCCCCTAGTTGATCATGAAGTCTTGCACGGGTATAGACTACAAGGAGTTCTACAACTTCCTCAAAGTTATTGCAGAAAACAGGATTTCTGTCTTGGAAAAAGGCCTCGATGACGAAGCTTTGTCAAAGAACACACCCAAAGCTGCCATTTCCACCTTGGGCATGCTTCACGCGGTGTTTGATTTAAAGAGGACTGTGAAAGTGTTAACATCATTGAGTGCAAACGAAGATTTCAAGAAACTAGACCTGACATCACTTTCTCCACCTCCGGAGGTATTACTCCACCACTTGAAAGCAGCAATAGATACAGCGCTACTTTAAACTTCCTATTTATTCAGTTCTTTGTAAACCGAACCCTTTTTTTGCAAAATGGGTGTTTGTAGAAGACTGACTCCTCCCTGTTTAATAGCTGTTGCATTTTAAGTACAAAGAGCTTTAATATAGAGTGAGGAGGGAGAGTACATTCATAAAAAGACTGAATACTTTAATAATTGACAGTATTTGACTACCTAGAGTAATTAGGCAGGGGAAAAAAAAAGGTATCTCAGATAAAGGAAGGACCCAAATTATGTTAGTATTATCTTATGAGCCCTGCTGCTGGGTAATCAGGGAAGGGGAACAGAAATTCTCTGGGGGTCAAGCTTAGGTCTGTCAGAGCTAAACACAGAGCTTGCACTGTATACCCTCTGCTTCTGACAGCAAACCTGCACTGTGGGCTCCAGCAAGTCAAGCTCTGCTTTGTCTGGGCACACCTCAATTTCATTAAGGCCTGTTCTGCTTCCAGGTACATCTCAGCCTTTCTTTTCCTTTTTTTTTTTTTTTTTTTTTTTTAAAAAATATTAGAGGACCCTATTTAATTAGCTTCCCTTTAAGCCTGAGCTGGCTCCACAGCTGTAGCCTGGATGTGGAAGAGCTGACTCTGGTATTTTTCCTGTATGGTGGCATCTCTCTAAACCTGAAAGTCTTGGGTAGAGTCAGCCTTCGGGGTCTGCAGGATAACATTTAACACATCAGGATGCCAGAGTCCTGATATCTAATCTGCTAGTAATAATTGAAGCGTGTGATCCACCCAAGCTCAAAAGGAAGAACTTGCATGTACTCTCCCATTTCTACACACTATTTCAAGGCACAGTGTTTTATCAAGCAGAGATTTGATTCATCAGGGAAGCTAGCAAGTAAGTAGCCTCGTATTATCTCCTAAAAAATAAAAAAAAACGTGCTGTTAACACACCAAAAAAGCACTACCGCATGGTTACATAGCACAATTTGCAACCTGAATGCTACCTTTGGGCTGGAAAAAAAACAAACCAGAGCATCTTCCAGTGAAGTATCTCTCCTGCTTTTACTGGTTGATGAGAAAGCCTAGAAGCACAAATGGCTGCACACTGTTAACCTTAGTTGCCCCTTTTAGGGCTCACTTGAATTATTGCTCGAGAACTTCCTTGATTTTCAACCAGATGACCAATAAGAGCCACTAGTAACCCTAAGTTTAGAAAGTGCAATAGTGGAAATCTTCTGTAGGCTGGAAAAAAAAAAAATCACATTGTTTTCTGGCTATTCCTGTGGCGTTTGTACATGCATGCATTTTGCATGTCCTATTTTCCAGTAGAAGTTCTGCATTTTGAGTAGGCACCTGAAATTAAAATCACTACCCAGAGCATGGAAGAATGCAGTATGGAGAAAACAGATTTTTTTTTTTTTTCTTTCTTTCTTTTGAAACAGCTGTGACTACATCTCAGTGATTCAACCTTCTGGCAGGGTGTTTCTTTAGACTGGAAAACTGCCAATTTTTAAACCACTCTGAAATTAAAAGTTCACAGCTGTTACTTACAGCTGTTTACAGGCAGAGCTGGAGCTTTCCTGCTCACACAAATAAGGTGAGATTTCATAGAGGTGAGGAAGAGTGGTTTAAAGCTGACAAGAGTTCTACTGGTGGGAAAGCATGGATTTGGATTTGGATTCCCCAGTCCCACTGTGCGCTGTGGAACTGGTGTTGGCACCAACTGCTTTAAACACCAGGATTTTAGAAAGGGTTTGCTTAGATGAACGGTACTTTTCATGTCATGCCCCGTGAAGCTGGAAGGGCTTGGCTTCGCTGTGTGAAAACAGCAAAAATACAAGTCTAGCTTTACACTGAGAACCCAGTATTGTGACCAGTTCAGACGCTGTACAGTGAAGTGAAGTACACTCTCCTTTGGATGGATGGTGCGAGTGTGCTGCGGTGCAAAAATTCAGGCAGCAGTTTTTGGGGGAAGAGGCATAATTTCCACAGTTAGTTCCTTTTCCCTGTGCAAGAGTGGTAAGGAAGATGGAAGGCCAGAACGGTAGGATGGCTGAAGAGGTGTTCAAGCAAAGGAAAGTGGGTCTTAATTACTCACTTTCACTTTCTGTTCACCTCAACTGTCTCTGCACCACAGCATCTTCAACTCTGAAGATACGTAAGAGCCGTGCTTTGGTGTGATCAGAGACAACGGGGTAAAAAATAATAGTTTAACTGCAGGAAATGATCTTAAAAGTTTAAGCCATGTTCTCCTCTCTGATTCGACAGGGAACAGAAGCCTGAAAATTAGTTTTATTGAGTCAAGTCTCTCTTACAATTACATCAGGAAACTAATTTGTAGTTCAAATTCTCCATTCCTACGAATGATGGAGGCAGTTAAGGGAGCCACATGTTAATTCTCTAATGGCTGAAGACAGCAACAAGGTTGGAATAAGAAGTATGCAAGCCTGGAATCTCTCTTAAAAATTAAAACAGCTTTATTTAAATACAAAGTTACTGTAAAACATACATTAGGATACTCTCATAACAATATATTAACTATTGTAATCAGTGTACTATTTATTAAAGCATAATACTTGTGATAAACAGGAGGAAACAGCCTGTAGAGTTGTTTTGTTTTCCTTAAGTCACAGACCTGGACAATTTAAACTGTAAAAAATTTTTTTTTAAAAAAGAACAGGTTAAAATCTAGTTCAAAAGAACAGCTCAGACATTACTATTTTTGTCTGATAGGAACCGGATACCGAATATCTATTTGCCTTTTATAAAGGCAGCATAAACCCCAGCCCAATTTTAATCCAAATTTGTACCCTGCTGGCGTCAGCAGGTGGTCTGTCAGCATGAAGCTGTGCATCAAGGGAAAACCAGTGTTTTTGCAGCTCTGACAATGCATAAAACCACGTGGATTTATGTTTGTCTTTCACCAGGATTTGAGATTTCTTACCCCAGGACAATGTACGTCCTTTCTGTCAGGCACATGCAACCCCCCTGCAGAATGACAAAGCAGCACTTGCACAGTCAAGGTGCAAGTGTGATATCCCTGAGATTGAAGAGGAGGCTGCAGAGGATAAATACACGCTTGTAAGTCTCATAAAAATAAGGAAATTAGTCAATAGCAGCTTTTTAATGCAATGGAGAGGTACTGAGTTTGGCTTGGGTGGGAAGAGGAATGGAAAATCCTTCCTTTTAGGGATACAGGACAAGGCACCTCGCTCCAGGAACAGATTGTTAAGGAGCACGGATGTGGCCTCTCCTGGCCATGCCACATTTCTGCCAACCAGAAATAGTCCCACCAAACCAGGTTGTTGTGGTTTCATTTAACCGCTTTCTATAAAAATCACCTCCCTTATGTCAGTTCACCAGTGCAAAACAAACGCGGTGGCTGAGAGAAGAGTTAAAATGAGGTTTTCAGGCAAATTTCTACTCGCAGGAGAGGGAGATAAAAACTACAAAAAGAAACCTTGGCCACATTCTGCAGAGAAATTCCCAAACACAAGCCGAGGTTGCACAATGCAACACAGCCCACAGCATCCATATTTCTGTGCTTTACAAGCATAGCAAGTCAAGGAGAAAACCCAGCAAGAAACTCTCATCTGATAAATTAACTGTTCTTCCCTTTTTAAAGGCAGCCGGAACAGCAGTGACTTGATTGCTTCTTCAGCCAACAGTGTTTGGTCAAGAAAGTACAGGAGGGAAGAGGCTCCCTTCGGGTCCCAGGACTCAGGAGCTGTGAGGGACTTGGCAGTTCTCTCTCTGGTGGAGTCTCATCCTCTGGATGTGTTCGTAGCATGACTGGGCAAGGAAGAGAAGCAACCAATTAAGGAGAAGTTTTGGGAACCGTTTGCTGTCCCACGGGCTAGTCAAGAGATTAAATCTGCATATCATAAATTAAAGATAAGCATATTCTCTAGACTAGAAGGAAGATAACCTGTGCTAGGTATATAAAATTAAATGAGAATGTAACACATTAGTGTCTCTGCTACTCAAGCAAGGCTACTATACCATGAAGCTGTCACTGCTGAAGACATTTTCTTACCTCCAGTGCTGTTAACAGAAAGTCATACAGTCCTCCTTGATTGGTAGGGTCCATCAAGTCTCTGATCAGATGGATTTCAGCTCCCAGGTGCTGTATTCTAGGGGGAAAAAAAAAAAGAAGACATAACTAGAACAAATCTCTGGGCGCCATACATTTACGGATGTATGAAAATCAGAGTATGGAGAGAGGGAAGCGTAGATCTGTAATCATGGAATGGTTTAGGTTTGAAGGGACCTTAAAGATCATCGAGTTCCAACCTCCCTGCCCTGGGCAGGGTCACCTCTCACCAGACCAGGTTGCTCAAAGCCCCATCCAACCTGGTCTTGAACATCTCCAGCGATGGGCCATCCACAGTTTCTCTGGGTAACCCTGGCCAGGGTCTCACCACTCTCATAGTGAAAAATTTCTTCCTGATATCTCATCTAAATCTCCCTCTTTCAGTTGGAAGCCATTACTCCTCATCCTATCACTACATTCTTTTGTCAAAAGTCCCCTTCCAGCTTTCTTGTAGGCACCATTCAGCTACTGGAAAGCCACTGTAAGGTCTTCTCAGAGCCTTCTCTTCTCCAGGCTGAACACCCCCAACTGTCTCAGCCTGTCTTCATAGGAGAGGTGCTCCAGTCCTCAGATCATCTTTGTGGCCTCCTCTGGACTCGCTCCAACAGGTTCACGTCCTTCTTATGTTGGAGCTCCAGAGATGGACACAGTACTCCAGGTGGGGTCTCACGAAAGCAAGTAGAGGGGCAGAATCCCCTCCCTCAACCTGCTGGCCACGCTGCTTTTGATGCAGCCTAGGGTGATCTTTAAGTCCATTGCTGATTCCTTGTGCATCACCTTGGTTTTGTAGAGGCTGAGTCCTTAAGGCATCCAGTATGACCGGATCTAAGCAAGGATGCTCAATCATCAGAAAATTTCAACTCCTGCATTTTACACAGTCTCTCATTCCCCTCCTCTCTCATCTACAGTGGAGAAAGCTGCCTCGCAAACAAAACTGTCACCCAGCATGATTGCAGTGGGAAAGAAAAAAAAAAAAGCTTCTGGATTTCATGGCCACATTTCATGCTTTTTTTTGAGAACAAGCATATCCAGAAAATCAATCAAGGACTTTGACTCAAATTTGCCAGAAAAAGAAAAAAAAAATACATTTTCATTCTACTGGATGTAACCAGGTTCTTGCAGTTCCAGTGAAAGCAGCACAGACAGAGCCTCTTTGGCAAAAATATCTTACATCTACAGTCATTCCTACACAGGAAATGTCTAATTACTAGGTGGTCAGCGTTCAAGACCTTCCTAGTCTCCAAAGTGAATTACAGTGCCCAATTGAGAATGGAAAACAGAAGACGTAAGATACATAGATGATGCCTTGAAGGCATCAACAACTGGCCTTCAAAGGCTTCATGTTCCTGTTTTCTACCAAAATCTGAGATGCAGGTAAGACCACATTTGCCATGACAACTCTGAACAATCCTCTTGGGTAAGAGATGGACACTCAACAAGTCCTTACCCACTTTATATCATGGCCAACACCATCACACCACAGCTGCCAGAGAGCAGCACGCAGAAACCCAAATACAGCTCAGGAAAAAGCATGTTAAAACACAAACTCCAGTTTTAATTTAAATTAAAAATTAAATGGACAGCCTGGAAACGTGGCTGTCCTTTCTCCAACTGAGGTGTCATGCAACAACGGGTCTGGGAAATGAAGACCATTCACTTACTTTGCTCGGGATACAACATACATCAGTAGGGGCAACAGGTCATCCATGGGGAGCTTGTAGTCCTTCTCCACCACCCGGGACACTGTGCTCTCTATCTCCTCATACGTCTTCTGGAGGATCACCAGCTTTTCACGGGGATCCACTGTGGTGCTGTCAGTGTGAAAACAGCCATGTCAAAAATGCTGCCACTGCACAGCTAAAGAGATAAAGCAGAACTAGAAAACCTCAGAGCAGATGGTCATGCTAAAAAGTCCACCAGTCCTCTCAAATAGCTGCTCTAAAAAGCAGTCAAAAACCTTGAGTCTTCCCAAGTCCTGAGTGTGACCTGCTTGTGCCAGTATCAGTGTTTCATTTTAGACAGGGCTAACCTGAGTCACAGTCCCTCAAATAAAAGCTAAAGAGTATGAGATGAACCACTTAGATATTACCCCTACAAGAGACAGTCCAGTTGTCACATCTATAACATTGGTTTCTTATGCCCATAAAGCCTTACCAAGGTACATGCAGCCTGTGCCGCCTTCCCCAGAAGAGAAGTCACATTGGCTTTCATAGGGATAGTCTCACCAGGACTAGAGTATTTTAGGGACCTGAGACTTCCTGTCTGATGGATCCCACAACACTTCTGTGCTCCCCTTTATCTTCCTTCCTACTCGTTACTGCAGCACCATCCTCTAGGCTAGACTTCAAGCCAATAGATCAAGCTGTGCTTCTTAAATTGAGCTCTGCTTTACTACTTTAATGTCTTGGGATGCCACACTGGATGGAGAACCCTCGTGTAGCTCCGTGTGTCCAGAGCAATGGGCTCTGTCATGACCAGGCACTCACAGCCAGGCCCGACTTGCTGTGCACACTTACACGAGTGATCAAAGTCAGTTTTTTGTGAAGGAATGTCTCTGGGAAATTAAGGGAAAGGGAGATATTAAGCCAGGGGACAGTTGCATTGAAACACGATCGATACTGTCTTGATATTTTTTGGGACAGTGACTTACATTAGCTTCTGCAAACACTCTGTGGCAGAGAGGAAACACTTGTCTTTGATAAGGGACCGCCTCTGAAAGAGAGAAAGAGTTGTTCCTCTGTAAGAGCATCTCTCTGAGAGCTACCACGTGGCTCCTCGATGCTGGACCCAAAATAAGTATATTTGCAGCCCATAAATGAGGGTGAAATAAAGCTGTTGTAGTTAG
>JAOTQQ010000012.1:1482613-1539784 GCA_026546715.1 Gallinago undulata | reverse complement strand
AAGGGCCTGGAGCATCTTTCCTATGAGGAAAGGCTGAGGGACTTGGGGCTTTTTAGTCTTGAGAAGAGAAAACTGAGCGGGGATCTGATCTATGCTTATAAATACTTAAAGGGAGGGTGTCAGGAGGATGGGGCTGGTCTTTTCTCAGTGCTGCCCAGTGACAGGACAAGAGGGAATGGGCACAAACTTGAGTATAAGAAGTTCCACCTGAAGATGAGGAGGAACTTTTTTACTGTGAGGGTGGCAGAGCCTGCCCAGAGAGGTGGTGGAGTCTCCTTCTCTGGAGACATTCAAAACCCACCTGGACAAATTTCTGTGCAACTTGCTCTGGGTGGACCCGTTCCGGCAGGGGGTTTGGACTAGATCTCCAGAGGTCCCTTCCAACCCCATATGATTCTATGATTCTATAGAAGACATTGCTTTCATGTTTCAAGAAGAACTACTGAAATCTTTGTACCTAGAACCTGACTCAAACGGACAAATACTCAGCACTAAATGCATTTTAAGAGACACCCCAAATGTCCAATCACCTTAAAATTAAACAACCAGTGTTGACACATACTTTGTATCTCCATCCACACACTGTGCAAGTAGTTGGCCTTTCTGTTCCAGCGCCAGGTGGAGCAAACCCCTAGAAGAGGAGCAGAAACAAGGTTTAGTTCTCCCTCTCTTTTTTTTTTTTTTTGTTGTTTTCCACAAGCTCAGCTCTCCCAGCACCAAGTGGAAAGCTCTCTATAGTCCTTGTGTTGTTTCGGTATTCAAATTTCACTATTTGAGGGCTTTCTCCACTACCAGCAGAAGCTGACAGGAATGAATCAGTGTTTCAAAATTCTCCGTAGCTTCTGAAGAACAGGGTAGTCACTCTGGAGATCCTAACTGTGGTCTGCATTGAGCACTATGTCCTTGTATTTCCACTCAAGGGACATGAGGTTTCAGGACCTGGTTTCAGCCTGGAGAAGAGAAGGCTTTGGGGGGACCTTATTGCATCCTTTCAATACTTAAGGGGGTCTACAGGAAAGATGGGGACAAACTTTTTAGCAGGGCCTGTTGTGATCATTTTAAATTAAAAGAGGGGAAACTCAGACTAGGTACAAGGAAGAAATTTTTTACAATGAGAGTGGTGAAACCCTGGCCCAGGTTGCCCAGGGAGGTGGTAGATGGCCCATCCCTGGAGGGGTTCAAGGCCAGGTTCGACGGGGCTCTAAGCAACTGGTGTAGTTGAAGATGTCCTTGCTTATGGCAGGGGGCTGGACTAGATGGCCTGCAAAAGTCCCTTCCACTGCAAACTATTCTATGACCTGTCATACCAACCAATTGGTTGTTCACACTCTGAAAAATAGCTTGGATTTGTCTTGATATTTCCATGCCAAAAATTCATAATTTTAAAGCATAGATTTGGGAGAGGTTGCCTTTTTTTTAGGCCTTTTTTTTTGGTATCAGCCTAGGAAACCCAGCTGGGGCACAGCAGAGCAAGGTGAGTCTTCCTCCCCACGCTGCATCTGAAAGGTTTTGATATATGAAACAAGCTCTCCAAGCTCAGAAGCACCTTCAAATGAACCGATGTTCAGGCTGATAGCCCTGTTGTCCTGTTCAGGAGCACAGCTCAGATGAACTGAATCAAATCTACCTTGTTCCCATCAGTTGTGCTGCTGGTCTCAGACTGCTCTGGGGCAGACAACCCCTCACCACAGAGCTGGCAGCCTTCCTCACACAAGACTACACTGATAACAATGAAGCTTTTACCCAACCTGTTATTTTTAAGGCAATACCACCCTGAGTGCAGCTAGAGGCAGAGTTCTCCACCTCTGCTTCTCGCTATGTTCTTGTATCTTCTCCTAAAAGATACTCTAATGGCAACAGGACCCCCATCATGCCTCTGATCCAGTCCTTAATCACCCATGGGCACAACCACACAATGGAGCAACCTCATTTTAGAGTCACTACCCACATCAGCTGAACATCAACAACGCGCTTACACTGCATGTTCTTAGCTCCTGTTGAGGCATGTTAAGCTTAAGCTATTTTTCATTCAAATGTAGGTATTGAACACTGTTCTTGTGTGCTCTCCTTGCTGTCCTTGCTACTTAGTGAGGTTTCTTGCTGATATTTGTGGCTGTCTAAATAAAGTCTTATTATGGGCACCAGCAAATTGAGCTGCCACAACTCCATAAGACTTAGTCATATTAAAGCTCCTGGGTCATGCACTGAGAAATGGGCATAATAAAAGCTTTCTAGGTCCATATGACCTCAGTTATAGCAAATAACTCTTTATGTAGCACCATTTTGAAACAATGCTCCTAAAATAAAACAGCCCTGTCACCTGAAAAAAATGATCCTGATGGTCTATTCCAAAAGCCCTCTATGGTCATACCCATTGAAAAGACTCAGCATGCTTGACTTACTGGTAAAACTCCCATATTTTCTTTGCATAGTACTTGACTTCTTCTTGTGCCATCGTCAGCAAGTGTCTGTTGGCCCCAATCCCAGAATACGTTGCCTGAAAAGCTATCGTCAAGGCCTTCAGCAGCTTTCCCAGGGGGTGCAGGGAAGACTTCAATGCCTGCATGTCAGAGGAAAATTAAATTTTACAAGTCAGCCCTTGGCCTGAAAGGCCACCCAACCTTCTCTTGTCAGCAAAGGAGAACAAGCCTAGAGGTAATCAACTATAATTTTGGTCTCGTTTTGCTGCCACAAGCCCATTCTCCTCCCATTGTCAGGGAGAAATATGCTTACTGGAATTGCTGTTCTGATGAGATTTGCTGTGATATTGAAGAGAGCACAGAAAGGGTGCTTCAGGGAGAGGTTGGCTGAGTTGCCAAGAGTGCATAGAAGTTTATTAATCACTTCCAGCAGCTGGTAATTCCCTGACACAGTTTGAGATCCAAGAGTGAAGCTTTATTATAGCTTTCTGGCCTGTATAGCCGTACACAAAACGAGTGTCCAAAAAGTGTGAAGGATAATCCTCTTCTTCACAAGTATAGGTATTTATACAGAATTTAGAGAAGACTATTGGAGTCACTGGCAATGTTATACGTACTAACAGAAAGCTACAGAAAGTTCCTATAACCTGCGTCTGTGTCTGGTGGACAGAGGTGAATCATTCTGGTTTTAAACTTTACCTTCTCTAAATAAATCTGTAGTGACTCCAGCCCCTGGTGCTGGACAATCTCTTCAAGAATGTCTTCTATTTTCCAGGATACATCTTCAGTCCCCCTAAAAAGATGAAAGGTGAGGAAGGAAAACCACACAGTGAAGCACTGGGATAAATCCCAAGTGGAGTTGCAGGTAGATACCAAGGGGGAAATAAGACTATTAGAACAAATGATTTTATTTTTTTTTCTGTCCTTTTCAATGGAACTGCCCCATGGACTTAAAATTCCTGTAATTAGTTAAATAATTCATCACCTTCAGCTCCCCTTACAACCAGCCTGGGTTGCATCCTGCCCAGGCTCATCTTAATTATTTTCAATATTTCTTAAACAGAGATGAGTTTGCTCTGCATCAGCTGATGATGGTTTCACTCAAATACAAGAGGAGCCAGTGATGACTGAGTCATGTGCAGGTGCTTACATTTAATCAAATTAATCCCATCAAAATTTTCACTTATAAAAGTCAATCTCAACAGCACAATCTTAAATTCAGGCTTAAATTTCATTCTCCTGTCTCAAGAGCAGGAACAACCAGATAACAACGGGGTTCAGAACTTTAACTCATGGCAGACCCTAAAGTAAACCACTCTCCTCTCTACACAATGAGGTATTTATTTTAACTCTGTTAAAACAAGGGCATAAAATATTTATACCTTTGGCAGAAGAGGTACTCCTGAGATTTCCGCAGTTCCTTGCTCGTTTGAATGTGGAACCCCATGAAAGACTCCTCCGTTTCTTCTTTGCAGCCAGAATGGATGAACTCCAGGAACTGATCATAAATTCCCTTCCATCTCTTCTCCACTGGGAACTCCTCGAGACCCAGCTGACTGCAAAACATAAACATGGCATAAACATTAGGCTTTTCTGCACCCCTCCTCAATTATTTCAGACTTCACCTTCAAGTATGCAAGGTTCTCCAGAATCAGATAATAACACAAGAACTATGGGAGCAGGGAAAGATGACAGAGCCTTTCCAGTAATTCAATCAAAAGCAACTCAAGTCTATTGCCTTGACAATGAGGTAATTTGGGTGAAGGAAAATTCCTGGTGTGTGGAACATCAATAATTTGGATGTTTGCTGCGGAACTGATCACAGACTTTCTGCTCCACTTACGGATGTTTCTAAATATAGCTATTTATTTTAACTGAAAGCCTGCAGAAAACACTGATGGCAAGAGGACAGCTGAGCAACCACCACTAACAGTTATTGCTGTCTGAAAATCACAGGAAACAGGAGCTGTTTCTGTAACATCGATATTCTAAGGGACTGGAAAAGTTTTGAGGATGAAAGAAGAGGAAGTTAAACCAGGGTTTGTGAGAGAAATTCCCCTCAGGGGACAGGTAGCTCTTTCCCACTGGGACTCCCTCATTTGGGTTAAACTGGCTGAATCCATACCCTCCACATCCTGGCAAACCTTTGCAGGATTCAGAGCCCCATGAAGCTCTGATCCTGGCTCCACAGCCTTCCTCCACAGAGAGCACTACCCAATTCAAGCTTTTCAGAGCTGTGCTTCAGTTCTTGATTTTTGGTAGCTTTCCTATCTCTACAATATCAGCTGGTGATATTCATGTAGTAGCACAGAGGGACAGGAAAGGAGTAAATGATGCATTTTGGCAGCCCTCCTTTGCCTGTACAGCTTCAGACCTGTCCATGTGTACACAAAGAAATGCATGTAAGCACGCACGCACACACGTGCACAAATCACCAAAAATTTTAAGGCTCCCAAACTCTCTCTGGTGTGAGGATGGGAGCATCACTGGCTGGATGGGGCAGGATGGGACCAGAATATTATTCTTCTTCATCATACGTGGCATAAAGATTAAATGACAAACTGTGCTCTCCTCCCCTCCTCCTCTCCTTACATACAAACCAGTTGTTAGACCAACTCTTTGACTAAGGATCATCTTGATCCCTGCAGGGATTGGTTCAGAGCCCCTCTAGGTAGAGTCAAAATACAAGCTGTGACCCAAGAAGTCAACTTTTGCTGCTCACGCCTTAGTTATCCTGTCATCCAGCTGCTCATTCGACGTGTTCAGGATGCCGTGCGTCTGAAGGCCTTGGCCCGATTTGTTAGTAAAGGTTCCCTCCAGAATGAAGCCATTGGCAAAGGACAGCTTTCCCTGCAACAGAGAAATAAAAGGTTATTCTGCCAAGATCTCATTAGCGAGGGGAAACAGGCTGGACCGAGATCTCAGATTCTCTTTTCAACAGAGCCAGCTCCTGAAACGGCGAATAAGAACGACTTCCAGCAGAGAGGTCCACATTTTCAACATCCAAAGCAATAGTGTCATTAAGGTGGCAGCCACCGGAGAAAATATCTCCTTGCTATTGAATGACACACATAAGATTCTGGAGGGGAAAGACTGCCACAATCACAGAGTAAAACATTTACATTATGCTTGACAAATACCCAATATCTTCTTTGAGTTATAAATTGTCTGGCTTAAATTTGACAATAGTTATTTCTACCCTAGAGTGAACACACAAAACTTCAATTTCTCCTCTGTTTTTCCTCTGCTTGTTAAAACCACAAGCAAATTTGGCCTCACAGGTAGGAGGAATCATATGATATTCACCATAAATGCTTTCAAAATGTTCACTGCTACCAAAAAAAACTTTAAATTCTCTGAGGCAAATACAGAAGACATGCAGTAGCTTGACTCAAACTTAGAAATTTTAATTAAATCAAATCCAAAGCCAAACAATATTGTAACTAGTCTGGCTCTGAATGTGAGCCTGAAGTCCTCATGGCGCTCCATCTTTAGATAAAGAACAGATTTTTCTAGACTGACCACTAACTCTAAACATTAATTCTGGCAGAAGCAGTATCTAAGCACTAAAATCAGTCCCTGCAAAATCCACCCCAGGTCTTGTGGCTGAAGATGATGATGACAAACTCTTCCTCTCATGACAGGTCAGTAAATGACAGGGCTCATTTGCAATCACTACGAAGTATTTTGACATCCACGCACTCTGATATAACCACACGCCTCCCGTCAGACTCATCATAGACTTCTGTAACAAGCGGGAGGACTAGTTTTCCCTGCAACGGGGCACTTGATGAACACTTTGACCAGATATTTCAGTTAAAGATCAACCACAAAGTGGTGAACTTGTCAGTGCAGTGTCCAGATTGCAAAATCAAGCTTCCAAAATCCCTCAGCTCTGTTAACATCTCAATTACGTTAGTGTAGTGCCGGTACTGCAACTCTGATTGGTTTATACATCGTTTCCTGTGCCCCCACCACTACAAAGATTAAAATATTTGTTCTAAGAACACAAGAGCAGCCCAACAGGAGCTACGAAGCACAGCCAAAAATGTCCCACAGACAATAAGAAGAAAAAAAAAAAAAACCAAACTCCTCATTGTAAACAAAACAGTAGAAACCAAAACAATTCAACAAAGCCCCAATTACTTCAAATCTCTCAGCTGCAATCTTCCTTCTGTGAATGAAACTAACAATAGAAGGAAAAAAACCCAACAAAACCAAAAGAGGAAAATGCTATTTTCTAGGGGACTGGGGGAATTGGAGCAGCACAGCATGAATTTTGAAGATGAATCTGCCTGCCCTGCTGGAAAGCAAGCAACTGTGAAGAAAGGTTGAGATGGAGGAAGTGCTCACCTTTCCAACAAAGGTTAGATCTTCTGTGAAGTTCCCTTCATAGACAGAGTCATCTTCCAAGAGCAGAATCCCAGAGCCCTGCATTTGAAAGCAGAAGTAGTGAATTCATGACATTAACTTCCTACCTACTCGAGTTCATCTAGAAACAGCCACTGGCTTAGAACATTTATGGGCTGCCAACTAAGAACCTTTTTGAAAGCCCAACGTAGCACTGCAATGCTCAAGAGAAAAGGAAGGAGGTGTTCTAGAGATAACCCATTAGGCATCACTGCACAGAGAAGTACTGAGTAGTCAGGAAACTTTAAAAAACACTCATACAGCATCCGTTTCCCTAGAACAAAGGACAAAAGACAGGCTTCTGGTCTAAGAACCATCACAAAGAATTGCCATACAGCTCAAAATCATGGTCCTCCCAATCCTACGACCTTTAGGTGTTTGCAATCAACTCTGTTATTCTCTGCAAGGCAACTAAGAGAAAAAAAGGAAGGGAGATGCTACGTAGAATTAGCTTTGAGCCTTGCTGTGCAGTCAACAGGGCTTTAATGAGCTGCTCCTAAGCATTCATAAAATAACTCATTCCGTGACCTCCCAACTCCCACGGCTGCTTACGGAAGCACAGATTTCAGGGAAGGAGCACCAAGATGCAAAACAGACACAGGATAATTTATACCAAGGGGGGAAGATTCTTCTTGGTGGGGCTTAGCCCATGGTTTGGGCCCAAAGGCTTATACGTACCCATACCAGCCAGAAAATGTGGTCACTTTTAGAGCTGTAACACATTTTCCGCTGGAATGGTTTTCTTGGTGGAAAGCGCCCTTTCTGGCAAAAATAAAAGGTTTCCAAGGGAAGCTTCTTGGCCCTACCAATTTTCCACTAGGAAAGCTGAAGTGACTGCTCCCCACCCGGAAGCCTTGTGAAGTTAAAGGAGCCTTTGGCAGCTGGCAGACCAAAAGACAGCTTTATTTTGGTTCCCCGCAGATGGAGTTTTTATGGAAAGCCCTTCCGACGAAGTTTCCATGCTAAACATTTTGTCCTAATTTGGTGAGTGGGGAAGGGGTTGTTTGTTTTTTTAAGCACGTATTTTTAATGAGAAGAAACGCTTTTCTTTCCAAGCCAGTTCTAGCGATGCCAGTCCCTTTTGCTTTTCCACATCAACATCTAAACTTTCAATGAACTGGACAGCCAACTTGCTGTAGGTAAACCCATGTTGGAAAGGTAAAGGCTTAATGATATCTAAGATATATTTAGTATCTTATATAACTGTACAACACTTTACATATGAGTTCTGGTCTATAGTTGTGACCTGATCGTTAGTCAAACAGATAGACCTATAAGGCATCTTAGCAAGGAAAAGTGACAGTCTCACATCTAGTTCCTACATGCACCTCAGAAAGGTGTTAAGAAACGAGACTTAATCTAGGTCTCGTTCTTCAAGACCTTTATCGTGGTAAAATATCAGTGCATGCTTTTTCTTGCTTTCTATTTTTCCCTCAAAGATTATGGAGTGAAATCTTATTTTTTCCTTTGATGGAGAATTCCATGTCCTGTCAATCTAGAGAATCCACTGAAAATGGGTACTCACCACCATTTTATCAGCATTAAATGTCCTTTGATAGCAGACACCCGACTGAGTTACTACAATGCCTTGTCCATGTTTGTGATCGTCAAGCCATGTCCCTATGTATCTCTCACCTCTGGAAAGAGGTAAAAACAAATTAGGGTTTTTTTGTGTGTTTTACTGTTCAATGTATCACTTACTGAAGCTAGTTTTACCTGATATAATGCTCCTTGCAGCACAAGTGTTAAATTCATGCACAAATTCACATAGTACTTCCCCAGAAGTTCAAGCCTTATAGCAGAAGTTGGACACATCCCCCCTTTATCCCCAAATCACCCCATCAAAACACGGGGCTTTACCCCTGCCAATAGAGGGACAAAACTCTCAGCCACCTCAAGCCAGCTCTGATCTATATCACCTTTACCTATCTTTGTCTTCCCAGACTCCATATCCATTCTTCTTGTCATGTTCCCACTGTCCTGTGTATTTAAACGGATGGTCAGCTGAGAAGTTCTCCAGTATCCCAAACCCTTGACGCACGTTGTCTTTGAAGTAACCTTTGTAGACCATATCATTTCCATACCTGCAGGGAGAGAGACAGACAGAATTTAAGACTGCGCCTATTTGATAGCTACTATTGGAGGAGGAAGCCAGGAAAGCAAGTAGATTGGGCTCACCTGCCTCCCAAATATTCCAAAAATTTGACTGATACCTCTGGAAGGGGTAGTTGGTTGCAATTAGGAACGTGCATCACCCAAGCTAATCACTCCACAGATAGTTTTCTATTATTAAATTAGATAACTATACAGATAACATGATCTAAGGACACAACACTTAGGCTCGCAATTGTCCTGGGATTGGCCACTCAGTCCTTGACCTCTCACCAGCCAGGTTGCAGTGACCACTGGTTAATCCAGAGTGGGAATGGATAAGATGAAGCAGGAAGCCAGATCTGCCTTCGCCTTTCTACACTCACCAACCACCCCTTCTCCTCAGCTCATCCCCCTGAGAAGAGTTCCCCTTAGCTCTGGCCAGGCTGGCCAGCAGATCTCCTCTGCTACAACAGAGAAAACACTTATGCTAAGCAGAGCTAATTGAAAATCATCAACCCACCTTCACATTAGACACCAGAGATGCTAGTGAAGCACTGCTCAGTTGGCTCTGGACTTAAGCTTAGAATTTGCGTGAGCAAAAAAAAGCCAACTGGGGGAACCAGTCCCCTTCAGCAGGTGAGGATAACAGTTATGACCCCCAGAGAAACAATCCCATTCATCATTAAGGAACTAGTCTACACAAGATTTAGTCCAGATGGCCTGGCCAGGGGAGACAGAGAAAGCTGTGTGCTTCACCACATCCATCAAGGGCTGATGGCACACCATGTGCTCTGCAACCACAAGCACGAATGCAAAATTACATCCTCACCTCTAGGGCACAGAGGATGCTACTTCAGGTAGTTACAACGGTCACAGCTTGCAAAGAAGTTCTTACTATTCTAATGCTCAGGAGACTCAGGGCTTGTGAAGACTCCATACTGCCCATGTCCAAAGCAAAACCTTCTGACACCTGAAATACCCTGAGTTTTACACCATAACTGAGCCTTTCACAGCGAGGTGGGAACATTAAATACATGGAGTTCCTTCCCCCCCAGCCCAAGAGTCCATCTTTGGGTTTTACTTACTCACAGATTCCATAGCCTCTCATCTTGCCCTCGTACCAGTGGCACTTATAGCAGTCATACCGGTCTTCAGATCGGCGTGGGACAAGGCATATTCCAAACCTACAAGATGCATATGGCAGAGGTCAGCATGGCAAAAGGTAACTCAGTTCTACTGGATGAAGTTTAAAAACTAAGGACCTTCCAGACTCCCAAGCTGATTTGCATGGTTGGGCTCAGCTCTACCCCTGACACTTTTTCCAGGTATCAATGGACTTGCTCCAAGGAAGAGCTCTTCTCGTCAGCTGCAGTCACAGTTTCATTGCTTCTTCTAGAGAGATACTTTCAGTGGTGTGGGTTTCTTGTTGTCTCTTCCCCTTCCCCAGTTTGGGAGCTGAGTTAGACTACCAAAATAATTGCTTTGGTCCCACAAAATGTTTTTGTAATCCCAACACAAAGTACTTGAGACATTTTTTTCCCCTTTAAAAACCTTAACTATTCTGGAACTCATGTAGAAATGAGAAATTTAAAAGTCTTATTTTCAAAAATAATAGAAAAATAATGTTTGAATCTCATAGGATGGTTACTTTCCCCTGAAAACTCTTTTAAGAAGTTTTTAAAGATTTCTAAAAATAATTTTGTCAAGGTGTTTCACATGAATAAATACACCTAGATTTAGAGAACTAGGGTCAGATTCATCCACCTGAAGATATGTTTGTGCCTAAAAGGGTCATCTGCACCACACTTCCTAGCCAGTTAGGTTACAATCTAAGTCAGGGGTCCAAAATAGATCAGATGAATTGGGCTGTAAGATTGAACAGAGTCCCTCTACAAGACACCAATGTCCCTGTACCTCTGGGAGGAACCATTTCTTAGCTTATTTTGAAAGCAAGAAATATCCTGTTTTTTTAAGGCTTACCCATGCTCCAAGCCCTCTTTGAAATCTCCGACGTGGTTGCATCCGTCGCGCCACTTCAGTGTCCCCCTGCAATTCAAATGAAACATTACACAAGGGGCATCACCAGCAACGCTCACAGCTGCAACAGAAGGTACCAAAGCACAACCTAGAAATGGCTAACATCAAAGTATTTCCTCAAGGAACAGAGACACAGAAGTTCTCCAGGCACCTCTGCCTGGCACTGTAACGATTTAATGTCATGATGTTTTCGTGCCTTGGAATGAGCAGGAAGAATCTTCTTCCATATTCCCTAATCTCAAAAGCTATTTGTAGAGTTGCTGGGTCATCTGTTTAGGACCTTGCACATGATCCTTTCGTAATCGCAGTGTAGCATGTGATTAAGCCAGCTGAAGTTCCAGCGTGGCACATCCCCGTAGACAACATAATGACACCACGGTCCAGAACTTCATTGTACCAGGCGCTATGAAAACAAAAGAGAGAAGTGCTGGCCTAAAGGGATCGTATCTTCCAATCTGGTTTGTGTGGGGGTTGTAGAGATGATTACACGAGTTAACAATGCAACAACGAGACTGGAACAGTCAACGCCATGGTCGAATTAGTGCCCGGCCATGCCCAGCTGTGAATGCATTTCCCTCCCTCCTGGCCTCCCAACTCCACCTACACCCTCTCACTCTTTTAATTCTTGCATCACTCCACACACAGCCAGTTCCCTACACATTCCCCAACCAGAGACAATAGAAGACGGTCCGCTACCCAAACCATGACACATTTGTTTGACTTTCACCACGGTTGTTGCTTTAAACACCTACGTGAGACAGGCTCTTTTTCTGGAATTTACAGGGAAATGGTCAGATTAATTTTAAGTGGACTTAAAATGCATCTCCTTTTGCTTTGCTAGCATTCATGCCAGCAAAGGGAAGCAAGCCAGGGAGAATGCCTGCTCCAGCCACGGGGATGGTTTAAACTACTTCAGAGGGGGAGCATCTCCTTCTGCCACACCAGGTCATCAGGAGTACTGGGACAGGACAGTGAAGAACACAGACGTTTTTTGCTGAAGAGCCCCAATTCCTGCTGCTGCAGCTTTCTTCTAATGTGCTTTGCCAAGCCAGTCTCTCCTTCAGAGGTGGACAAGCCATCAAGGCCATCAAAGTAGCAAGTCACACAGAAGAGCAACTTCAGGAGTGGAAGGACAGCTTAGTGATTAAGCAATTAAAAGTTCAGGCATTAAAAGCATCTGAAGTCACTTATTTCTGCCACAATTTTCCTGGGACATTTCAACTTCATTTAATCTGAAGCAGCAGAGGTGTTGATTCATCTTCTTTCTCTAACTCTAAGAGAGGAGGAGACAAAGAACAAGGAAAGGTACTTGTTCCTCTGTGTCTACACACAGTGTTTTCAGATCTCCTTCAGGAGTGCAGGTTCTGGGGAAAGTGGGGATGATGTAAAGGACTCCCTCGGGGCAAAGCTCTACTCCAAATACCTCTTTAATGCTATTCTGTGACAAGGCCCAATCTCTTCCGCAGAAGTCTCTACCTACTTTTTGCTTCAATAGCAACTGTAAACAAACCATGTAAAACTCAGGAAGTATAAGAATTCCAAACCACCCTGTTTTGGTGTCTGAGGAAGTTGGTCATATTTCTTGTTTCTTCACAAAAACAGAGACTGTGCTTTACCCTACATCAAAGAGACTTTGGGTGGGACCATTTAAGCCTTAATTTACAGACCATTCCTTTTTGGTAGAACTCTTAAACTTCAGTTGGATTTCGTGAACAGTTTTCATGTTCCCAAAAAATGCATTTAAGCCTCCTTTATATATATATATAATTATTTTTTTTATTAATTCCTTTGATAATACATTAGATGTTAGAATACATTTTGACAGCACAGGATAAAACTTTCCTCTCATTCACAAGAAAAGTCTTTTTATTGGGTTTTTTTTTAAGTTTTTTTTGTCATTGTGATGGTAAGATTTTATGCCTCAAGCTGTAATCTTGAAAATAAACATTAGCTCAAGTCTAAGTCCTAATTACAGGCATAAGCTGATGCAGTGCCTTCAATGGGATCATTACCACATTATTAGGGTCAGCCTTTAAAATTTACTGCATTAACCAGTATCACTAGCGAGACATGCTTTGACCAAGCCCTGAAAGCAAGTAAATGTGTCCCAACTACCCCCTGAATCCACCCTCAATATTCAATTTCCCTCTGGAAACAAGTGAGGAAGGAACAAGAGAGGGTGGCATGCCCCAGGAGGTCACCAGCCCAGAGTCTGTGGTCCAAGACCTCAGCATGAGATGGATCACCCTATGTCCACAACCTCTCTGTGGTATCTATACCTCCACCATTGCATCCAGTCATACACAACAACAGCAGGGCAATCCTTGCATGCTTGTGCTTAGGAAAGGGGTAAAAAAGGCTCCTTACTTGCCATGTGGCTTTCCCCATTGCCACTCGCCCTCGTAGGATGCGCTCTTGAACTTGCCCTCCAGCCTGAAGACGTAGGTGAAGAAGCGGCAGGATGGGGGCTCAGTGCCTTCACCAGTCTTGCCCCACAATGGGAAATCTCGCTTCCCGTTCAGTGCCTGTCGGACAGCCTGGTTCAGCTTCCACTGCCAAACAGCCTGGGGGCAGAGAATCACAGAATGGTAGGGGTTGGAAGGGACCTTTGGAGACCATCTCATCCAACCCCCTGCCAAAGCAGGGTCACCTAGAGCAGGCTGGACAGGAACGCATCCAGGCGGGTTTTGAATCTCTCTGGAGAAGGAGACTCCACAACCTCTGGGCAGCCTGTTCCAGTGCTCCGTCACCCTCAGAGCAAAGGAGGGAAAGAGAAATGCTGACTTAATGAGTGGGGAAAGAAAAATAGCTCCCAAGAAGATATACTTCAGGAGAAGCAGCAAGGTGTTGGGTTCCCATCAACTGTGTGCCATTCAGCTGGCTGGGCTGGGAAATTATGGCATCAACAGGAGATGTTATCTGGGGTCCTGAAAGTTGGATACTGCCCCAATCCACAACACTTCCATGTAATTTAAGCCTGACTCTCACCACCACTATGGCATGGGACCATGCTGGTGGGACCATACTGTCCCAAGCTCCACAGCAGATGCTACTGCCCAGGGCAGACCACTTCCAGCATCTGAATATTTTTCATTTGCCATCAATTGTCTAAGCCACCTCTGGCCACCTAATAGAGTATTGGTTCCACAGAGGGGCGAATTAAAAACCAACAAACCCCACACTGCTTATTATTCTACTTTAAATACTAAAAGCAGTGGCTAAAATCAGAGAGGAAAAGCCTCAGCTAAATATAAGCAGGTGCAGAGCCTACCAATCCGTCTTCTTCCTAGCTACAGGAAGCTAAAATCCTTATGCTTAATGGGATTTCAGCTTCCACTCAGTATTCAATGTTTTGCACCCATTAAGTAGCCACCATCCCCTCTATGCCATTCTCCCATTTCAAAACTCAAAACCCCATTTCAGGTGGAACCGAAACACCCTGCCCACTGCTAACCTTCATCTGTGGGTCTTTGGCAGAGAGAAAGAACGTTTCTTCTGGGGTTATAATGCGGAGGACATACCTGTGAAGCAAAAGACATTAGGGAGACTATGAAAAAGAAATCACATTTCTTAATCAAACGGCAGTTCCTGCTCTTCCCATTCCTCTTCAGAAGCTAATGGTGCTTTTGCAATCAGGTTTTCCTTCCAAAGAGGCACTCAAATAGTCAACTCATCTTTATTCTCCAGGTTGGCAGCCAAAACTATGTTATTTATTGATTGATTTCAAGACGCCAGCAAAAGCAAGCAATACAATTCCAAGCTTCCATGCTCCCACCTGCGAGATGCTGGAATTACCCATAGCCCACAACCAATCCCAGTGGGTGGAAAGAAGATGGGACAAAGTTTTGAAGTTATGAATCATTTTCTCAGTTTCACAATCAGGTTGAATACTTTTCTTTTTTTTTTTTTTTTTTTTTTAACTTTCAAGTGGAAACTTAACTTACAGTCCTGGAGCTGATTTCTCCCTGCAGTTTTCATCTACCCACACAAGCTTCAGATCAAAACTCTGAAAGCTGTTTCCCTGGAACAAAAGGAAGATGATATTCCAGTTATTGTTGTAAACATCACACTTTGTCCCCCGCTCTGCCAATCCACTGAACAACAAAGCAAAACTGGCAGCACTGTAAATTCCCTCTTTTGTGGTCCACACATCTATCCTACGCTACAATGACAGACCTGAGAGACTTAAGAAATGTAGGAGAAGGAAGAAAATTCCTAGTTTATCACTTAAGTGGAGGTCCGTAACGCCATGGCTACAACTAACAGTAACAGACCATCTTAGATGGCACTTATCTCTACAAGAGTTTCTTGTAGAGGGCAACACTCCCAAACCATCCCTGGCATGTAGCTCTACCTAGCTTTGCTTATGATCTACCTAAGATCTGGACTTCAGATGACACAGCCACATAGGAGTCAGTACTTTAATCAATAGCACACCAAACAGAAGTTCAAAATGGTTGAAATAGTAGGTAAAGACCACATTTAGTATTGCATCTTCCTTGCCTGTCTAAAGTCCAGGTGCATATTCTACAGAGCTGCCGTCTGTAATGACGTAGTTTACCAGGGTTAGGTACTAGCACTATGGATCTCACCAAGAGTTAATCACTGATGTATCTACCAGATTTGGGGGAACAGGGGAGGGAGGGGGAGAGGGAGGGAGGGAGGGAGGTTCAGATTCCTTTGTGGGCAGTCTCCTGCTAGCCCGCCAAGATAACCATTTCAATCCCAGTTTAGTTACATCTCCCAAAGTCTCAATAACAGTCATAACAGCAGATGAGACATAGTGGGTGGGAACCGTTGACTGAACAGATGTCTGCAACGTAGGTATCTCGAACATGAGATGGTTACCCCATGCTCTTGTCCTAGTCAACGAAGTTCAGGACATGATTCAACTCACACTAATTTTGGCATCTAAAAGCAGGTCAGATGAACCACGCCCAGACAGCACATGTTTCTCTTCTCTGACTCTAAAGGGAGCCTGGGGGCACTTGCTCCCAGCGAGATCACCAGTGATGAGAAATCTGCAAGGTAAAGCTGGATGAGATAACTACCACCCTGTGTCCTCGGGCCTCGACCCTGCAAGCTATGTAGGACTGCCCAGCCTTATCATAAAGGCTCATGTTTGGAAGATCTATCGGCTCACAAAGCAGCCATGTGTTTGGACACCTGAGGGGCTGGCACATGACTAAAGAGGTGCACATGAAGAGAGCAGTGCTAGATTACAGGTACTGTCAGTCAAAGCAAGCCAAGCTGGACTTAGTTAACATGCTGCAGAACAGCTTTGAACACATATTATTCATCTAGCTATCCGTGGCAGTAGACACTCCCTGTCTGCTCCACACCCAGGCCCTAAATCCCTAAAATTAGCCCCAAGAACACTTGCAACTTCTGCTCCCATGCCACTACAAGAGCCAACCATGAAAGAACACATTTAGTCTTATGCATGAATGCTTCCAGTATAATATCTTTGATCCATGAGGCACCTTTTGAATAAACAAGGACAGAAATCAACAGATTTATATGCAGTCATGGGTTACTAGAAAGGTGCCTGTGGTGATTGCACAGTACGCATCTACTGGAGAAAAAAGTTAAGTGGATGCTCTTCTTCTTCATCAGGCTTTCTTTTATTCTCCTGTACAAACCACTGGTGCATGGATCTGAGAGGTTTTGCCAACAGCCAAGCTTTGGTGCTATTTCAGTATTAAAGGAACCTGAATTTTGCTGTCATTTTTCTGTGCTGCCCTTCCAGTCCCTCTGACAGATCAAAGACTCACCTGAATTAGCACAAGGACATCATCAAAGAGCAAGATCCGGTCTGATCGATTTGTGCTGGCAGAGATGGGAAGATTTTTGCTATCTTCCAGCAGCCTTCTTTCAGGTACACAGAGCATGTCCTGCAGAGGGAACCACAGAAGTCAAGATGGTGGTCCAAATGCATCAGGAAACATCAGGATTTGGGAGAGGACATACAACTCAGTTGTATGAGTTCCAGAGGCTGCCTGACTTGTTGCAGAAGCCAATAGGGATAGCAGAACTAGGCACAGGGCTCAATTTCTAAAGCATCCAGTGTCCATATGGTTTCTCCAAGACTTCCACCCTGCCCTGCTCTGTTGGCTTCCAAACTAAGCCTCAAATGATTGATCTGTATTAAATTTCCTCCATGTGTAACCAGAATTGTAAGATCTCCAAAAGAGCTTCCCTCCAAGCCACTTTCTACATCCATAACTCACAGTGAATTTGTAGCCCAAAGATTTCCATAAAGACTTGGTAAAACAAGCTTCATCCAGGACTTGACCGATGAAAGATTCCAGCTTCACGTATTCCCTGATGGCACTGGTAACCACATCCTTTTCAGAGCCCTGATAAAAGAAGGCAGGGCTTAAGAAACACTTCAGGTATGGTTGAGCATGACATCTACTCTTTGGGCTACAGCTTCAGAAAAAACTCAGCAGTTCTGAATCCAAATGAGAATTAACCTTCCAACCTCCTTTGCAAGGAAAATATCTAGTAGTATCTCTGCCACCAGCAGAAGTGTGCAACCTTAAGCCAGTTACTTGACCCTTTGCAGCACCTACACATATGATGAGTATATGAGGAAAGGGTTGGAGCACCTCTCCTATGAAGACAGGATGAGAGAGTTGGGGTTGTTCAGCCTGGAGAAGACCCTAGGGAGACCTTATAGCAGCCCTCCAGTACCTGAAGGGGACCTACAGAAGAGATGGAGAAGGGCTTTTTACAAGGGCACATAGTGATAGGATGAGGAATAATGGCTTCAAACTGAAAGAAGGGAGATTTAGATGAGATTCTAGGAAAAAAGTTTTCATTATGAGGGTGGTGAGACACTGGCCCATGCTGCCCAGAGAAGCTGTACATCCCTGGAGGTGTTCAAGGCCAGGTTGGACCAGCTTTGAGCAACCTGGTCTAATGGGAGGTGTCCCTGCCCATGGCTGGGGGTTGGAACAAGGTGATCTTTCAGGTCCCTTCCAATCTCAAGCATTCTATGATTCTACGAGTAGCTCATACTGCACTGGAGTGGCCACTCTTTGTTGCTTTGAGACTTTCAGGTGGGCTGTACTCCACTGGTGCTGATTACTACCACCCCAGCTCTCCAGTGGAAATCATTTTCCTTCCAGCCTGGAAGGATTCACTGACTGAACCACCACAAAGTCCCAAAACCCATACATAAGGTGTTTGCATAAACCAGTCAAGTAACATCACATAAAGCTCCTTACCTCCTTAAGAACCTCATTCAGCTTGGTAAGGAGCAGTATATATTGCTCAATATGATCTCGGATAGGTTTGTGAAGAACAGTATATAAGGCCAGTGACATTGAGGTCTCGGAGGTGAAGTCTGTGAGGAATTGCTTCAGCACTGTCTTATGGTGCTTCCAGGCTTCACTGCAAGGTGGCAAATTAAGGCAAAGGTTCATTAATTACTTTTTTCTGCAAATTTCCACTCTGCCTTCCAAACTTCATATGCTACCTTACTCCCAGAGACTTGAAAGAGCAGGAGATGACACAGTGCAACTATATTTCCACACCAAACAAACAGAAATAAGGCAATGAGGTGAACAAGAGCTCCATCCCTCCCACCTCTGGCCCAGAGGTCTTTGCAAACAGGAACCCTGCCCACAGTTACATGGAATATAGCATGTATTTCATGATGGTTTGCACACCAAAAGGGTGACTCGGATAAAGTGGCTGTGATTCTGCTCATGCCTAGTGCTCATGCTTTCATCTGTTATTTCCTTGAGACATCTGGGACAAGCAGTAGAAATTTCCTGCCAGACTCCCACATCATCCTTTCTCAGGTCCCCCCAGATTCCAAATGTCTAGGCTTCCTCTCCCACAAAAGGAGTTGCACACAGCTACGAGGAGATGGAGAGAGATCCGTTGGAGGAAACCTTCCAACAGCTGCTGCCCTGGTCTCAGAAAATGGCAGGAGCAAGCCAGTATGGCCGGGCAGCTGGACCATGAAATAGAAATCACTGCAAGGTGCAGAGCTCAGTGCTGCTCGCTCCTCTTCAGTATCTTTGTATCGTACAGTATCACTGTGTTCCCATCAGCCCCTTCAAAGAAGCATTTTTCAGCCCACTCACCTTTTGCTCTTCGTGGCATGTTCGAAGCCATGGACCACAACATAGTTCGCAAAAGTGACGAAGTATCTGTTGGCAAGAAAAAAACCCAAACACACACAAGCACGAGCTGAGTTAGACACGCACGTTAGCCACGAGGTTTAAGCGATAGAGGGAAGAAGTTCATTTGAAAATGTCATGTCAGGTCCACATGGGAGGCAGAGAGAGATGTAGCCACTGGACTTGTCACCTTGGCTCACTCCCCTTTGCCAGCTCCTCGGTTGAACCACTTTGTTGACTTCTGCACCAGGATCGTTACAGGAAGTTAAATCATCCTGGTGTTTAGCAGAAGCAAACTTGCACAACTGTCCTGGAAAGCAAATCTACAAAGGCTGAGCTTTGGAGTTCAGCTTCGGATGTCTGAACTTCTGCTGGTTAAAGTAAAACTTTCTATTACTGATGGTAAATTCAAGCCAAGGTGTCCTGGTGTCAATGCATCTCATCTCACACTAGAGGGAGATCGAGCCATATTTTCTCAACAAATTTCAGGCTTTCTTCCAGTGGTGCTTTCAGTTAAGTGCTGTAGAATGTCCAGACTAATTGTCATTTATTACATCTTTCAGGGACATGTGTTTACTGCTGATTTTCAGGGTCCAGAACAGAGGCCTTGCTTCCTCCTATAACGCTCCAAGAAGCACGAGACGTTGTAGGATCAGGACAGCACAGAGTGAGTCAGCAGAGGTGGGTAAGAACCAGCTTTTCTTTCTTTGCGTGACACCCAATGAAAACAGGTTTTAATTTCAAAATGAGGGGAAATTAGATCTTATGATAAACTTCCCCTTTGTGTCATCTGAAACCTCAGCATAAGTTTTCATCCTTTATACGCCTTTTTAAGGCAAACCCATTTTAATTCACTGAATCAGCTGCCGAATGAACACCACACACCCTCTAAACTCCATTCACATAGAGGCGAAGTCTGCTGTGCATCCCTTTCTAAAATGATGCTGACCAAGTACAAACAAACCAAAAAGAGTAGTCCTTCCTTTCCTCCTCCCTCCGCACGCATTAAAACGACAAAACCACAAAATCCAAGCCTAGAGGAAGAGCAATGTCCAGGAGCCAGTGAGCCCATCTCCCGTTCCTGCGTGGGTGCCAAACTGCACAGACGGCACAAGCCCATCTGGCAAGGGCTTGGCCACGTTAGTGGCCAACATGATGAATGAAGGACTCAACACCGACTGATCTTGATGTCATCTCAGATGTCCATAAACCATTTTTCATGCCAGGACATCAACATGCAGGTTACACAAGCTAGAGTGATTTTGGTGAACATTTTATTTTGTGTGGTGGACAGATGGGGAGCAGACATCATTCATTCTAGAAACAGCAATAGGGCATTATGTTTTGCGCGTCACGCTACATCCATCACTTGCTACCATATCCCTTGCCAAGAGCATAAAAATGTGGCACAAACACATAATATGAACTGTGTCTGGTAACGCCTTCCTCTCCTCATCCCTATGAGGCCTGTAAACCTGCCTGTGCATGCGTTTCTGTTCCTGACGACAGCCCAAGATTTGCTCTCATGAATTCCCCAGGCATAAATACTCCCCCGTCCTCTTCCCATTTTTAAGATCATAAAAACCCCTGTACTTGAAAGAAAGAAATTCTGCCTCTTACAAGCATACTCACAGATATATATATATATATATAAAAAGCTATTTATTATCCTGTTTATATTCCGTAGCACTTGTTCTGAGCTCTGAATGCAATCACTTCTCTGACCTAATAACCAAACACTAGTGGACAGAACCGAACAAATCAAATATAAACATTAATTGCACCAACCTACCACTTAGTTGATAAATTTGGTGCCTTGCACTACTCCAAAATGCTTCTGTACTTACTGGATGTAGAGGCTTAGAAACTGGTCTCCTTTCCAGACAATGTAAATGTCCTCGATGCAGAATGACTCAGAGGTGCTGCATTTTTGTTTCAGTATCCGGTAATTCTCTTCCGTGAGGTTCCACAGAGCTTGAAAACGATCATTCAGAAGCAGGAAGAGTTTAAAGGTCTCCTTTCCTTTCTGGTCATTAGGCACTTTGAGGAAAAAAGGAGGGAGGAAAGGCTATCAGAAAGCCTCAACTCCAAGAAAGCTTGTGGGAAACATTGCCTATATTTAATATCAGCCCAATTTTTGCATGTGAAGTACATATATTCTTACAGAAAAACAATGCCAAAGAGGAAGGAGATGATTATTTAGGGTTGGGTCCCTGTGAGTAACTACATGGACTATCCATGCTAAGGATTTTTCTTCTCATTCTTGTGGGGCCTGGGGTCAGGGTTGCCTGCGAGGCTCAGCCCCAGCTCAGACACGAGCACCGGAGAGAAATATTCTGTCCCTGGCCCAAAGGGCTGTTCCTGGTCTCCTTGAAGGCTAGACCAAAAAAAGGTGGTGACAGGAGAAGGAACCACCCTACGGATCTAATCCAGTCGCTCCACTTTTGGCCAGACAGGCTTGTGAATATTTATATGGATTTGTTAGTTCAGCGGAGCTTCTCTGATTTAATGCCAGATCAGAACCTGCACCCACAAGTTTTACCTTCAAAGATGGGCATGACCATGGAAGCTAAGAGGCAGAATGGGCACTGTTTAGGGGTCAAGTATGCGTGAGATGCATTTTGGTTTCCACACACCGTGCTGGAAACAAGCCTCGGAGCAGACATACAGGTTGACATTGGTTAGAATCTGGATTAACCTCTAAAAAAAAAAAAAAAACAGGAACCACAGTCCTAGGCTTGAATGAAAGGTCACAGACATCCTTAAGAGCTCACTATCTTAAGTGAAACAACTCTACGTACCATTTACTCCAGCAAACCAGCCTCCAGCAAGTCCTCAGCCATGAAGTTTCAATTATAATTCCCTTCCTAGTTGTGCCAATGACTCAAGGCTAGAACTACAGACAAAAACAGTAGTCTTTGACTTACCTGCCTGGAGCAGAGGCTTGAGGATGAGGGCATCTATCCGTGCCAGGCATGCTGAGAAGTTTTCTTCTGCTTGGAGCAGTGATGCAGTTGCTTCAGCTGTGCACATATCCTGGAGACAACAGAGAATACACATGTAAACGCCCTTTCCAGAGTATCCATCTACCAAGGCTTCAGTGCTCCCTGAAAAAAATCAGCCTTTCCTGCTCTTGACAGCACACACAGGTGTAATTGCAGTCCCCCAAAAGCATTTGAAAACGTTAGAGGAAGAAATGACAACCCGATAGGTCAACATGAGCTGGTATCTCAGAAGACCACTGAGGATACAGCCCACTTTCCCGATGGCCCAATTGAAGATCTTCTCAGGTGGGCCATGACTGGAAAGGCCCTAAACTTCTTTATACGTGTTAATCCTGTTTAGTGCCAGATTCATTCTCCTAGAAGAAAATCCCTGAAGTACAAGGCAGCAAAGGATGAGACAGAGCATTTCTTCCCATATCTCTCACCAGTTTTCTTCCCAGGTGCTTCAGTCTACACCTTTTGGCATTAAAAGCTATTGTCCGGAGCTGCAGAGCCATGCCAGCCATGCCCAAACATCAACCCTCCAGAGGAACAGATGTCTGGTGTTACTCCTTCCCGAGTAGGACACTGCACTGCTGGTTATATGTCACAACTGCTGTGTCAACAAGGAAAGCTTGCCTAAAGTGGAAGTGGGCAGCATTAAAAAAAAAAAAAAAAAAGAAAAGAAAAAAAGAAAAAAAGGCAGCAAACCCATGTGAGCAAACTCCAGTAGCTTCCTCCTTCCAGCCTTATCTCCTGAAAGAAATGTATCAGAGGAAGCAAACACAGCCAGCTAATAGCATGACAGACTGCCTGGAAAAAGGACAGATGGTGAAGATACTACAGACAGATTCAGCTGATATTACTAATGGTGATAAAAATACAAAAAACCCTGAAGTTCTTTTAACTTTGTGAACCGAACCAGCAAAGTCAAGGGGCTGAGTATAGTCTGTCCACATTTAACTTTAGCCTGGTTGTAGCGCATGCTCAAAAGCAACATTCACAACGGTAGGCAAATGGGCATTATGCTGCAAAGATTTACATTGCTAAAATGGTGGTCGAAATTCTGGCACAGTTTCAGTGTGTCAACTAGTGTCTCTCCCAGATGATTCTTGGGCATGGCCCAGGGACCATTTAAAATGGGTAGTTTGCACATAGTTGTGCCATTTTGAGAGATAAGGAGAAATTAGCTATGTATAAGTTATGCAATAACCACTTGGCTATGGAGCTAGACCTAATTTATTTACTAATGGAGACATAACTAGAGTCTTTCCATTGTTTCCAGGAAGAGCTGAGCTCAGGTTATCTGCTGGTGGCATCCTCTAAGACATCTTGAGCCTCTCCCCTGATTGCTACAAATAGGTGAGATTCATTCTCCTTGTGTTGAGATGTCTGGAAGTTTGACGTAGAGGCCTAACCCTACTTTATACTTCATGGGAAGAAACATCTCAGGCATCTCAGCATGGGCTGTAAAAAGGTCACCTTGACTAATTTAGGTGGGAACAACTCATTTTTAAAACTTCACACATTGGTGAATTCTTTGCTAAATAAGAGTTTGAGCTCCCTAAAGTCACCAAACTCCGCTTAGAAACTCCTTTTCAAGGTTGGGCTGGAGCTTGGGCTGAAATGGCGTCACAAGCCAAGGGACGCTTTGCAGTTTGAACAGTCAGCTGGCCTGCTTTTAAGCGGTTGTTCAGATCCGGACACAACCGACTGCACAGATGAATGACAATGGTTTCTCCTTCGTAACCACCGCCTCTTAAATTTCATTTGTCTGAAAAATAGGAAGCATTAAAAAAAATCCATAATCGTATTAGTTTGCAAGTTTTCATACATCAAGGTCTGCCTGACCATAAGGCTATTTTTTTCAGGAGCACTGGAGATTTGTCCCAGAGGAAAGCTCTAGGCATGCAAACAGGTCAGAAAGCTGGAATCCAAACTCCTCCTGGCCCCTCCCAATAAAGGCAACTGAGCCAGGAAAAAAAGCAAAACAAAACAGCAGCCAGCCAGCTCTCACCCCAGAATACCAAGACGGCAGGACCGATCTAAAAGTCTATTTCTTTGCCACCACTTAATCCCCTGTCTTGTAGACACAGAGATAAAGTTGCTTCTCACAGGTCCTAGAGAGCACTCAGGCTTGTCAGAAATTTCTAAGTATAAGTAGCTTGCTTAATCAGTGACTGAAGTCAGGCTGGATATGTGACAGCATTTAATTTTGAAATGCTTCAAGAGAAGAGCATGTAGTCAGTGAGGTCGTATTAGGCTCACTGAGTCTGCTGGGTTTTACTTATATTTTTTAAGTCTGACTATTTTGTCTCATTTTTGGAGAAGGGAAGACAATTCCATCATTTCAGAGCGCTCTGCTGTGAGAGGGACTTGTTCTCCCCCTGGTCCTTATTTAATTCTGCAATTTAATTATCCTCGGCAAAACAAAAAGAATGGGTGCTAGATGCTAAACTCGGAAAGTCTTCTCCAAACTCTTATCAAAACAAGCAGAGGAACCACCCGTTCATTACATAGAGGTGGCTTAATATAAGCTGAATGACTCAAACCAAGGGTGCAGATACCCACAGCTTTGCTCCACAGGACCCTGAGAGTCCATGAGCAGAAGCAGGAGGCTGAGGAGCCTCCTCAGGGCTGAAGAATGCATGCACAACAGCACAGGAACATCACTGCCCCAGCCCAAGTGTTATTTAGTTACTTCTGTAATGATCACATCGAAGAAGAACTATGAATGTCCAAGGTGGACCTACTGATCTGGATGCAGCATCACTCCTTCCAACCATCAGCTGGTCCCACACCCTGACACCTGCCCATCTGCAATCCTGGTTCATTGAGGGTCTATTATCCATGGACACCTGAGCTCAGCCTTTACAGGGATGATCCCAAAGCATTCCCATAGGCAGTAGATAGGTTGAGAAACCCCTGCAATAGAAACACTATACAGATATCCAACCTAACTCTGAAAAAAAACAGAAGCATTTGGATTTACAGCTCTTTTACATTATAACCTGATAAAGATTTAACACAGTGGTTTGTTTTGAGCTTGACCATGTTTGTTGTTTTTTCTTCTTTTTAGCAATCATGTTCTTATCCTTCCTGGGAAAATTTGTGAGCTACTTCCAGCCTGAGCACAACAGTCAGGGATCATTTGCTGAATGGGCGAGCAGCACCAGTCAGCTTTCAAAACAGCCCTTCCGGCACCACAAAAAGACCAAAGTTGCCACATCACATCACATCACATCACATCACCCAACAAGGTAAGCATGATTTTCAGCCACCCCTTCCAGGTTTTCCCCATCAGTTCTGTGAGAACAGCATTTGTGCGCTTATTCTAGCCCAGTTGGGCAAAGAAGATTTGAAGCTCATCACTTTGTCAACAAAACCAATGCTGGCTCAGCCACAGAGGGCAAAGGAAACAACGGGGATTGCCCAAGGGCACACAGAGGTCACATGTTGTACATTCACACACATGTGAAAAACTGAATGTGAACTGCAGTGCCGCTGGGTGATGGGAGCACTGAGCAGAATCACATGGGGTTGGGAAGGGACCTCTGGAGATCATCCAGTCCACCTCCCCCCCCCGCCCCTCGCCAAAGCAGGTCCACCCAGAGCAGGTCACACAGGAACATGTCCAAGCAGGTTTTGAATGACTCCAGAGATGGAGGCTCCACCACCTCCCTAGGCAGCCTGTTCCAGGGCTCTGCCATCCTCAAAGTAGAGAAGTTCCTTCTCATGTTTAGGTGGACCTTCTTATTCTCAAGTTTGTGCCCATTTCCTCTTGTCCTGAAAAAAACTGGGGCTGTCACATGCTGTCTTCTCCCTGGCTTGGACACAGCTTTCACGCAACTCAGTTGTTTTGGAATCCTGTGTTTACTCTGTGAAGAGCAAGGCAAGCTTGAGCAGAACTACTCTGAAGCCCGTTCACAAGCTTTTAGTTGGCTCTACATGAATGGCTGTGCTTCTAGGGAGTCAAGAACTTTGAAGATGGTGCATTCCTGATGGCCAGAATTGGAGGTACACCTCCAAAGAAGGGTCCACTAGCTGCCCGTAGCATGACAGTGCCTGGTTTTACATGCAAAATCAGAAAGTCTACAGCCCTTGAGGATGGAGAGTTCCAGTGGTAAAACAAAAAATCCAGCAGCCTGCTTCAGGCTCCCATCAGGACTGATGAGATCTCCCTTGGAGAACATCTTCCACAGTATGAGACGCATTTGTTTATTCTCCTAAAACGAAGGTACAAGAAAGCCCTACAGCACAGGTCTGTAATTAGAGAAGGGACACATAATACTATTCATGTAGAAACAGAAAAAAGACCTTGAGAAACAGCTTCTATAGGAGTCATTGGAGCTCTGTGGCTCATCATGGTCTTGGCCTGTCCTCTGAGTGTAACAGTGTGGGCAGAAAGAAGGGTGATGCAGCAGCTAAGTGGCTGCTGAGCATCCAATAGACGGGAGCAGCCTGGGTCATCTGGAGGAGCATTCATCCTTAATAGGGTCTGTCCAAAGCTGCTAAATATATATTTCGGAAAGAAAATACATGTCTCAAGAAGCCACAACAGGTTGTTGTGCCCATTTTCAGGCAATTGCCAGAAAGGTGGGTGGAACAGATAAAAAACCAAGCAAAGAGACATTTTGAAGTGCTGACCCTCATTGTCAGCTTTGCATAAAACCCCTTTCTGCTTTGGAGTCTGTAGCTCTGAGGCAGCTCTTCCACCAGGAAAACGACTGGAAAGCCCCACTGATTTCAGATGTGACACAAAGTTTGTCATGGAAACATACATCGAGTCAGCCCATTCAGCTCCTGTACAGTAAGGAAGAAACCAGACATCCACAGAAGGACTATTCATTTTCCATCTTCCTCTTGTGAATCCCCCTCTGTGCGAAAGTTAAGAACGTTGGTCGACAACACCTCTCAGATGGGAGAAACCAGTTGTGAACAATTTCAGATTTAGGAATTGCTTAGGGCGTTGAAGCACTAAATCACCTGGGATGTAAACGCCACCACCATGTTTACTCCTCCCCTCCTTAAACTCTTCTCTTTCCCTGCATCAGCCATACCTAAAGGGCATTTCAATCTCATCCATCCTTGCAGTTCACGATCTTTCTACTATCAACTGCCTCAGAAATGAAGCCACTCCATTGCTCCGTGGCCTACAGTCCTCAAACAGGCCAGGTTTTCCCTTCCCTGTCCTTTGAGAGGCAGTTAAATTATTACTGCCACACAGCTGAAAACGTACCTTCCTACTACAGCCCGTGTCAAGCGAGTACATCATCTTGGCAGAGACAGGGATAAAGCTGCTTTATTTCAAGCTGTGGTTCAGAAGTAAATAAAAGTGTTCCAAATTGAAGCCAAGAGGTACTAAAGATACTTCTCTGTCAGAGTAAACCTGAAACTCTTCCTCAGACATTGCTTTTCACTCTCTAGGCCACTTTCTCTCATGCTCGTAATGGTTCTGCTTCTAAGTAAAGCGTCTAAAACTGTCTAAGAATGCAACATAGAGCACTTACATTTGAAATAATAAAAGCCCCTCCATGTTGCAGCAGGATGATGCCTAAAACATTTGAAATTTAAAACTCTCTTCTTGCCAGACAGTCTTCTAGACACCCAGAAGGACACACAAGTCCTCCCTTGCTGTCAACCGCTCGCTCACGCTTCTCGTGAGGGTTATGGTCTTTCCCCAAGCAGTGTATAGCTCTAAAGCATGCATGTCACAAGGCAAAATAACATACAGCTCTGCACAAAACCTGCCAGTGGGCAGTTTCTCCCTCAGAAATTAGAAATTTAAAAGTTTTTTTTGTTAGACTGAGTCAGTACAGGCCGGAACTTTATGTTACGTCACAGTGAATGACGTAACAGACAAATCTTGGGACCTTAAACCGGAAGGAACCCAGACCTAACTATCAGTTTCCTCCCCTTAGTCAGCTCAACATCATTATAATAAATATGACGAAAAATAGGGGAGTTTGGGGGAAAAGAAGGATTTCCATTCAGAGCTGGTCTTAAGTGGTGGAGGGGAGGGAGGAAAGATTTGTTTGAGCTTGGACCATGGACTCTACCCTTCTCTGCCAGATTACTTTTTAACCTGAGTCTGTTCCCCAGCACAGTTTAATGTAGCATCAACATAAATGTGCCTGTGAGCAAGGTGGGATCTTCTCATTCCATTAGTAGTGCCAACTCAGAGTCCATAAACTCCAGAGCTCCTTAGGCCATGGGGGCAAATCCTGGTGGCCAGAGATGTTGCTCCTCTTTCTGTACCAACCTTTGCTGCTTTTCTCTAGGGACCAAGTATCCTCATGCATCTTAATCGTGTTTCCAAAGGACATTTCGCCCCTCACGCTCCAGCTGAGTCTGCATTCAGGCTGGCACAAAGACCATTCTGTCATGTGGAAAAACAATTCCAGGCTTTGTTTAACCAACACCAATGTGCTGGCGCAAATTCTCCCATTCAGACTCTGCTGTTGTCAAGCCTCAGATCATCATGACTCGGGATGAATTAACGTTCAACTTACCAGAGCCACCTCATAAACAGGCAGAAACAAATGATGTGGGAGTTAAGAGGTAACTGGGGATAAACAGAGCAGAAAGACAATAAAACCCTGAATCCCAAGACAGCCCCTGGCAGCATAAAAAGGAAAAAGGGAACAACAGAGGTATCAGTGACTTGGATTATGTTCCAGTATGGGATACAGGGAGTGTGCCGATGCCAGCCATGTGAAGGAACTAGACAACGTCTTGTTCAAAGTTGTCTTTACCAGGGAAAATTGTGGAGCAGGACAGAAATGAAAATAGGTAGACACAGTATACCACATAGTTTAAAAACATGAGAAAATGAACAAACCCATCAGAACTCTCACCCTGAACACAAGACTTTTGGCTGGTCCAGATTCATACACAGCTGAGGCCACAGAGCAAACATTTGGAGCACAGCACAACCACCTCTATTCCCAAGCAGTGGGGCCAGGTCCTGATGAAGAGCAAGATGTTTGATCCCATTATGCCTAATTAAGCCATGGAACTCACTGTCATAAGAGTCTGTCTGTCGATGAGAATATTTTACATGTGTTCAAAAGCAGCTGGATAAGTCCATGCAGGAAAAATCCATTAAAAGCTTATAAAAATAGTCATCAAGGCCAGCTCAGGAAGTCCCTGAGGAGACAACAAGGACATGTGGAACAAGTATCACTACAACTTTTTCCAGTTTTCTTGGTGCTCTTCTCCAGGCATGTTCTTCTACATTATGAGAGGTGAGATATCCTGGCTTGGTACAGCTGATGTTATGCATCAGTCATAAAACTGTTTGTGGTCACCTCTGTGCCAGGACCTCAAACACTGAAAGAAGAGACAGCGCAAGGCTGCCAAAATATCAACCACATTAAAATCTCAGCAAATTTAGGATAGCAGTGTGTGGCAAAGAGCTTATGAAGGGTCAAGCGAACGTTCAGTACTCTCTTCAGAAAGCACTAAGGCTGTAAAATTGATTTTTCAGCCCAAGGAGAACCCTTTTTTTTTTCCCCAGACTTTTCTCCCATCTTTAACACAGACAAACAGGAAGCTACATGGGAGGTTGAGGGGAGTGTGTTTTTCTCTCTCCCCCCATCCTTTTTTTATTTCAAAACCAGGAACCGCAAAAGCTTTACACATACCTTATCTGAGTCAGGTTTTTTTGGATTCTTCTCTAAACCCACATTGAAAGTTCATGTTCCTTCCTTAAGAAGTTCACTCCTGAGCCTAATGAAGACAACCATAAGCCTCCAGTTGACAGCAAAAGGACAAAACCCATCTTCCCTCTCTGGTTGTTTGAAGGCAGAACTACTCTCCCCAGGCTCCCTTTGTAGCCAAGGAACGTGATAAAGCTCAATTTCATCCAGCCTTAGTGACATGAGTGGACCTTTGGGCATACCTGGTCTCTCTCCACTAGGTACAGAATTAAACAGCTCAAATAAACCCTTTACTTGTTGACAGCCAAAGCTAAAGAAGATCACTGTCACCACCTTTAAGGATGTCATTCACCCTTTGCAAATAACAAGGCGAGTACAACAAGGCCTGCAGGTGAAATGATGTTTACTTTGTGGTTTAATCCCCCATGGCCTTGTAACTCCCATTATCGTTATCACTTACAAGCAGCTTATGCATTCAGAAGCATAACTATTTTGACCCATATGCAACAGAGAATGACTTGAGGTTTCTGGATGAAGCTCCAAGCCAAACCCAAAACAACTACAGGTTGTCTGGAAGCAGCAAAGGACAGATTGCGAGAAGAGGGGAATCGATAATTCTCCATTGGAGTGGAAATATGGGAAAAGTGGAAGATAACAGCTAGTGACAATTTTGGTGTCACAGCTCCAATAGCAGTTTTGGGAGCAGGAACCTCTCTCTTGGCCTCGTGCTCCCAATACGCCTCACGTGCTCTTCCAAATCAAATGGGATTTCAGCATGGCCTCAAAAAGCAAGAAAGATGACAGAGCGCTACTCTGGGGTTTAGAACACGTTACTATCTGCATCAAAGCAGTTTTGAGTCAGACCCTGAGAAACAGAGTCTGAATTACAGGCTGGCAAACAACCCAGAGGCACAACCAACCTCAGCTGGTTGTCACTCAGAGGAGTGTCCCTTGTGACAATGGGAGAGCTGGTAGCAGAACTGCATCACAGATGAGATGGACTTCAATGTACAGCAACGCCATCCCCCTGAACCATCCTCTCCACTCAACACCTCCAGAACTTGAGTAGGACCAGAAGGGATTTCACTTCCTTTGTCCTAAAAAGTCAGAAAATCATCGTAAAATGGTGACAACAGCCACCTTTGAGATGGCTGGCTCCACCAGATATTCACAAGTGAGGCTCTGGCTCCATCCTTTAGCTGCCCTGCCTTTTGACAGCACTACTTGCCTCTCCTCTGATCTCACAGGTGTTTCCTTACTCTAGAGGCAATGTCCAAAAAAGTTAACAAAGTGACACTACAAGTAGACATAGTGCTTGGGGAAATGGTTTAGTGATGGTTTTTGTCAACATTAGGTTGATGGTTGAACTCGATGATCAGAAAGGTCCTTTCCAACCCAGGCAATTCTACGATTCTACAAAAGGCCACTTACAAAACCTCCCAGATCTGCTCTACCTGGTGACCCATGTGAAGTCTAAGCACTTCACAGCGTCCCCGATACCTGCCAGAAACAGGGCAGGGCTGAAATCCATACGAAGGAACAGGAATGATAGGGAAAAAAGATTTTAATAGATTCGTTTAATCCCTACACTCAGCCGTTCTCTGCTTTCTGTTTGGGTCCCTTAAACTGACTCATGGCCAGGAACATGAGCAACAATCCTGACTGAAGAACTGCCAAATTTTTCCTCCTTGAGTGCCCAAGGCCTTTACCAAAGGCTGAGTGTAGTAGGATGCTTCCAGTGTTTCATCAAACCTTTCAGATGCTTTTGGAGGACAAATTACAAGCCACTGAAGGCAGGACAGGCATGCAAGGAGTTACCAGCCCTTCCTAAGCTCTGGTCATTGTTCTGAGACACCACAGGTCACCAAGATGCTTTGAGTACCAAAACCCAAGTCTTTTGATGACCTGAAGAGCTGGTCAGAAGCTCTGACAAAACTGTTTCACAAGAAGATTCCTGTTTATTGAGCCCAAAGTGCTTTGCCTGAGACCTTTCCAATTCAACAGGAATGTAAACATTACCTGACCATCTCAGGCCAGTGGTCCAGCTAGTCTGACAGTAAGAACAAGAGCTTTTATTTAGAGAATAAACACAAGTTTGGCCACTTTCTGAGGTTCATTCCTCTTGTATTCCCCCAACAACCAACTGTTGCATTAGGGAACTCAAAATGTGCAACCCTATTCCTAGTATCTGCCTATGGACAGGTTGTTCCTGAGTTTATCTTATCCCTCTTGAACATGTAGAGATTGTTTGCCTCCAAAATGCATTACTAAATGGAAGGCAGGGTCTTTAAGGACAATTCTGTCTGGTTTCCTTGCAGATCCTCAGAAATCTGGTCCTGCAGCTCATTGGGAACTGAAGTCATTGCAGCACCTGTAGTGAAAACTACCAAGTTCAGGGAGCAGCTGCAAGGTCTAGGAAGCTTCCAGACCATAGGAAATTTCCACAGACAAAAGAGACACAGCTTTGGTTCAGGTCCAAATTACACTAAGCTAAAGTTTAAAAACAGTCCCTCCTGTGAACAGCAGCTCCTCCTCTTCTGGCTCTAAACACATAGTTGTTTGTTACTTTTAAAAAAGCCTGAAGTGGGTTACCGTTCCCCTATAATTGGGGCCCATTGACCCAGACTTTTCACTTAAAACCTAAGACACCCGCAAGCTCTTGACCACTTCCCTCCCTTGCAGAAACCCAGGCGAGCTTATCAGCCTCTCTCACCCTGACTAATTAGTTTGGGTACTGGTTTCTTTACTCCGCCAGGCGAGCTGTGCAACCTCAGCGTGAACGCACACTTTCCAGCCTTACTTCATCAGGCTGCTGTTGCCAGGTGAGGCTGCCTCCTTGCCTGACACAGGTGGAAAAAAAAAAGCCTCCCTCCCTCAAAACAGGAGCAAACCCCGACACACGCAGAGAATCAAGCCTGTGGGAGAAGGACAGCACGTGCACAGGCTTCTGCAGCATCCCTGTCGGGAAAACACAAGGTGAGAGCAAGCAGAGGACTTAATGCCACAAGCCCATTACCTTCAACAGTCCCTTCAGCTGTTAAGGCTGATCTTAGCACCCTTCCTATGGTGCATGCCTAAACATAAAAGCTGAGCCTCAGGAGCAATGGGAAAACAACCAACTAACGAACACGTGTCACAAACCCCCCCAAAATAACCAGCACGTAGAGCAACATACCTCGCGTAAGGTGGCCAATTAAAATTCCCCCCGTGGTAAACGCTACGGCAGCAGCTCCTCCGAGCTTCCGACTCCTGAAATACTCGGTGCTCCCGGTACCACCGCTCTCCCCTCCCACCTCTCCCTCCCACATCCAGCCGCCTCGTTTGCTGAAACACAGATCTGGGCCTGTTCATTAGATGAGACACCCACGGAGCCCAGGGAGACAGTTACGAAACCCATGCACGTAGGGTTTCCTCAGCAATTGCTTGTTATTTGCTGCTTTTCTTTTTTTTTTAAACAAGGACAAGAAGTTTTGCCATCTGGGTTCTTGCAGTGCATGTGTTGGGGAAATTTAAAATACAGGAGAATGAAAGGGGGGAAAAAAAAGGACAGGATGTGTTTCTCTTTGTGCAGTGGCATTTCTCAGCTCGAATCCCTTTTCACCTACAGCGCATTCCCACAGCAGTTTGCCAAACGAGGCTCCTGTTCTTCCTCCCCCCCCTCCTTGTTCTGCCAGTCTCTCCCCTGGCGGGACCTCTGTGCTTGCCGTAGCTCACAGATGGGAAAACCCTGGGAAACGGGATGTTTCCTGCAATTCAGAGCCTGCTGCGGAGAGGGGAGCGTGTGACAGCCTGCACGTGATGCATACGAAGCCTGTCCTCTGCTACACCTCAGCCAGCAGTAACTATTTCCCCTCCTTCTAAAAAAACAAAAACAAAAAAAAAAAACCCCAAACCCCAAAACAAACTAAAAAATCAAACCCAAACCCCCCAAATTCCATCTGTCAGAGTCCTCCCCAGCCCACCTATTTGAGTTCAGCCACCATCCCACCTCCTAAAGTATTGAAAACATTATTTTTTTTTTTTCTCCCCAGTTGATCCACGATTACAGCAAATCTCCACAAGAGTTTTGTCGGGGCAGCCACCGCTGCCACCGTGCCTTCGCTCTCCACATCAGGAGTGGATACACTGCCCAACAAAAGCCCCGTGCCCTCCCCTTCTGCTTCAGAGCCTGCTGAGGAGCATGAACAAAGCCCCATTCTTTCCCAGGCGCTCTGACATGTTACGACTCAGCGGCTCGCCTCCTCCCCAGTTATATGATTTCAAGGATTTTTTATAAGCTACTGGAACTTACTGCGGGCTGAGGGATCAGGGCAAGTCGGCTTCTATAGCGAGGATGCTCAGGGTGTAACAGGAGACAAGAAGTGCCTCAATCACCTTTTGTTCAGAGAGGTTCTGCTATTGTCTTGACTTCCTTCCCATTTTCCCGGACTCCCAAGGTCTTTTCAGAGCAGATCGTGCCCTTAACTCACTGTCTGCCTCAAGACAATGGTTGACACCACACAGGCAGGGAAGGCAGCAACCCTTGGAGCAGCAATCCTGGTGCACAGTGGGGAACAATAGCAGGGAAGGACGCAGCCTGGGAATGGAAAGGATGAGCGAGCAATGAGCTCACTGCTGGCCTCCGACCTGCTCTGCAAGCTGCGAAGTCCGCGAGCTGGTGATCAGGACTTAGGCAAAATTAAAGACCTTCCTTCTTCCAGTCCAAAATTTGGAGTGATCAGATTTTCCACATCCTGAGGAAGTACTCACCCACAAAGGAGTAGATGGCAGACCGGCACCTCAAGTCCTTTCAAAGTCTTTGCTTGAGCTCAGGAGGACTTTCCAGCCTCCAGACCCTATGTGGATGGAGATTGCTCCCTGTCACAGCTTATGATAGCACCTACTCTTCAGAAAGGGGGGAGGGTTTCAGAGGTCCCAGTGTTGAGAATTTCCCTGTTGAGCATGTAAGTTTGGAGACCTCCAACTCCCCTGTGGCATTGCATGAAAGGCCCAGGACCTCTCTGCTCCATGTTGGGGCAGATGGACACTGGAGAGCCCACCTTACATCATCTAAGGTCTGTTGGTTCAACCCACTGAGTGCAGTTGGGCCCGGGCCTCAAGCTCAGCATTGTGGCTTGTTTCTGTACATTCTTGGTCAAGTGGCTTGTTGTGAGTGCTTTGGATTGAGGTTTTTTCCCCCACGATGCTTTTTAACTCCAGTCCAGTAAAGCTGTGGTGAAACTGTGATGACACAGAGGGGTGTAACAGCTTGGTTTGGGACGTGTCTTTTACTTTCGTTTGTGTTTCCTCAGCAGAAATCTGTTTCCAGTCACTGAATTTTTGTGAAGTGTTCAGAATTTGCACAAATGTCATGATGTTTGGTCTGAGACCTCCGGCTTCACATTCCTGCCCCCTACATGCTGTCCTCGACAGAAGGAAGACCTCCAGCTTCCACATTTCCTACTATTGTCTAACCTGTTCCCCTCACACGGACAACTCAGCTGATCGTGTGGCAGCTACCAGATCTCCACAGGTTTCAGCATGAATTGTTATTGCTTTGCCTTAAAACACACGGTGAAAAATGGCAGTGACTTGCTGCTACTTGAGCAACCGAGAAACACCCCGAGAACTATGACCACTGATTCTTCTGCATCCACCCTGGGAATCTGTGGACACCTTTACATGGATCCTTTAAGACTAGATCAGGTTTAGGTTGGATATGGAGGGTGAGACAATGGATGGTCCATCACCTGTATTGTATAGACAATATTTGCTTAAGATAAAGACTGATGCAAATTAAGATAAAGACTGCCCAGGACATTTCTGCAGTAGACAGGACAGTGATGAGGATGCAGATGTTTCAAGAACATCTAAGGCTATGTATGTAAGAGACAATGCTTCTCATCTTGTAAATGTTATACTGCAATTGCTTACCCACCCTGCTTTGATTTCAGGGAAAAAAATAAGGGGGAAAAAAAAAGAAACAAAACCCAACAACTTACCTATCTGCAAAATATGTCTTTGGGCAATTTTAAATCCCAATCAACCTAAAGGAAAAGAGTCCAGTTTTGATCTTGGGAACTTGTTGGTTTCATAACTTGAAGTAAAAAAAAAAAAAAAGTAGACCCAAGAGACTTTCAATTGTAAAAAAAAAGAAACAAAACAAAAAATCAGGGACACATTGACAGATGGAGCTGTTCTTTTTGAAAAAAAGGGAACTATGCCTGGAGTTTTTTCAAAACTAAGCTTCTCCTACTAACAGTTTTTATTAAATAAACGCAGCGGTTTAGTCTTTAGAAGTCTTAGAAATCCTCCCTATCAGCTCTAGGTCTCTTTCCCATTATCTGACCAGATCATTATTAATGAAACTGTTGCTGGCTATCTGCAGCCACAGATCTTAAATATAGAGAGTGCAATATCATTTCTAGCCAGGAGCTTAAGGGATGCTGCTAGCATTCCTTTCTCTACAGAAAGCAATACCAGGTGGTTCAGGCTTTATATTTTTCTCTTCTGCTTTTCAAATCTTTTTAAATCCTGCAGTTTTAAATCTTTGCTTCCTATGCTTGCACGTGTCCCCCTGGGGAACATAATTTAAAGGCCAGGTTTGACACTGTCACTAGAAACATCCACTCAAGGGATCGGGGAGAGGCAGCTGGAGCACAGTAGCACCAAAAAAGATGTTGCTCCAAGGGGACTGCCCTTAAATAGATGATAAATTGGCATTCAACCACCTATGGCAATTAAAGCATTAACCCCTTTAGAAGTACCAAATTAGGTTTGATTGAGAAAACTCTAAGAGAAGGAGTTCACCTTGCTCCTCCTTCTTAGGGCTATTACCCACGAGAACAGAAACCTCCACCAAAGCTCACCCCAACTTATACCTCATGAGAAAATGTCTCCTTTCATAGAATCTTTGGAAGGGATTTTTAAAGATCATCCAAGTCCAAATCCCTCATCATAGGCAGGAACATCTTTTGCTAGATCAGGTTGCTCAAGATCAAGATCCCATCCAACCTGGCCTTGAACACTTCCAATGAGGAGGCATCTACATCCTCTTTGTGCAACCTGTGCCAGTGTCTCACCACTCTCGTAATTTCCTACAATTTCCCTGAAAGAAATTGTCTTTACCATCAAGAAGTTTTTGTTTTGCTTTAGTGGGGTGTTTTTAAACTAAAGGCTATTTATAGTCCAGGTTCCTCTACTGAGACTAGGACCCAGGCAAATTCTTCAGTTCTGGAGCCAGTGATGCTGAGTCAGCTCTGTTGGCCTGCAATCTTTCTATCACCAGGGCAATACCACCCCATGTTATAAGAACCAACCATTCTGGAAATAGCTGCTTTATGACTCACTCAGTTACAAGAATACCCTTGACCCTGTATGGGGTTACAGAAGCCTGGCCCCAGAGCAGCAGGAAAAAACCTGCAGCCTTCCATTCCCACAGCATCACTCAATGAATCCTTGGCTCCTGCTTAGCCCTTTAGAGGCTGTTTGAAGATGTGAGAACAATTAACTATTCCCTTCCCCCCCCAAGAAAAACATAGTTCCTCCTAGCATAAATCTCAGCATCATATAGCTTTCTTTTCCTTCCACAAAGCTATTTTAAAAAAAACAGCACTTCATTTACTCCTCAAGGTATCCCAAGAATTTCAGACGTACTTCAGTGTCAACTAAAAGAGGACTGAGTTGGGAGATGGAGGAGGCAATGCAAATCTAAGATGGCACCAGACCCATAATCCCAGTATGCACCAGCTTGATATTTCTGCTGCCTTGCTACTGACGTGCCACAGGATCACCTGAGGCTTTGGCAAGTAACAGTGCAATCATACCTGCTTGGACATCATTGGATCTGCTATGCTTTAGCCAGCATCATCTGACACAGGACCCACCCCAGACAGGAGCAACAAGCTGAAATACTCATATTCACTCACCCAGGGGACTCCAAAGTAGAGATAGACGTCTGATCCCAGCACGTACTTTTTAACTCGTGCCTTGCAAGCCCAGAAGCACAGTATTTGTGCATGCCATTGGGAAACTATGCATGGAAACAGGAGCTAAGTGTGCAATTATTCATATCTCATGCAAAAGAAGTTTCACAACCTTCTTGATAATCAAATTTGTCCTGGTTCTTTTCACTGAGGCAACACAAGCCTTTTCGCTAAAGGGTGAGAGAGGTATGCAAGGCAGGAGCGATTAGAAAACAAGAAACTGGGATCAACAATGGGTGCAGATATGTTTTCCTCATCTGAGCAACAACTGAAGAGTAAACTAAATCAAGCACTTCTAGAAATTTTCTGAACTCATGTCAGGATGCGCAGAAGAATTCAGGTAGAGCGCACCGCAAACAGCGTGTCTGCTTCTGTTTTCCTGTCCACAAGAGACAGAGATGACAATCAGACAAGACCAAGGACAGGCTGAAACATCAGAGTGGCCAGGAGACAGGACAAGCAGATTCAAACATAAGGAGAGGAGACATGGAAAGTTAGTATCATGTACTCAACACCTTTCCTTACCATGCTCATTTTCTTACGCAGGAAAGCCCCATACGAAATTAAGAGACTGACTCTTCCTGCAACCTCCAGCCTCAGTGCCTGCTGGACAGAGAGCTCAGATGTAAACTAAATGTCACAGTACTGATCCCACGCAGGCTCTCAGTGTGAAGAGTCAAGAGTTAATCCCTGAAATGTGCACAGTCTAGACTTTTTCAGCCTTAGTTGAGCCGCCAGATGACCTAAATACCATTTCCCTCACTGTTTACATGACCTTCGGCAAGTCCACCCCACCTGTGCTCCTCTCTGGCAGACAACATTTAGTCCTGGAACTAATTATGGACACTAATTATGTGTCCACACAGTGCCAGATCTGTGGCAGACTCAGTTCTAGCAATGCTGAAGGTCCACCACCAGCAGGGACTCACTACAACTGCTCTAACTGGTAGAAGCGCAAGGTCATCCAAAGCACATTAACAAGACCCTGGACAGACAGCTGGTTGATGGCCTTCATCAGGTAGCACTTGGTTCTCTTTAGAGTAAAGAAGAGCTGGAAAGGGGTAAAACCAAACAGGACCACACTAGCCATCAGCATAAAGGACAAAACATTGGTCCTGATCCAAGGACCAAAAAGTACCCAAGAGTAACATGTCTTCTTGTGCCTGTTAGTCAAGCTGTACCAGTTCCTTAGTCCGTTGGACAAACTCCAACTACAACGGGGTGGTGCTGAAACTGTGCATCATGAGCTGCACCAACTGGTCCCCTCGTCCCCCTGTCCCACACAGCACAGAAAATTAGGTTGCCAAGGCAGGAGAACTAGATGGTCACGAGGGGGCTGCTCACTGTTTCAAAGTGTGCCACCTTCCATGTGACCTGTGGTACTGGCCTCTACCTTCAGGTAGCCAATCAGGATGCTCATCCATCTAGCCATACTGCCCTCCAAAGGTGTCTCATTGCTCTCAAAACTTTGGAAAACCTGGGTTTACTGACAGTTTGGGAAGATACCAGGCACCTCTGCAATCACACCCAGCCCCACATCATATCCAGGGACTCAAGCTCACTTGGGACACATGGCATTACACAACTCATGTGTTTACTGCTCAGTAAAGAAATTCTAATTCTTACTCCACAGAACAAACCAGAGAGAAATCCTAATCCTTAGAGCAGCCACCTTTGACAGTGACAAATAGATAGTCCAAGAGAGGCGCAGGGACTCTATTTGAACATTATTTTCTGCATATCCAGAAAGAAGGAAACCTTCTTTTCAAATAAACCCATGATGCCTACTTAGTTACAAGAATGAAACATGACTCATGATCCCAAACTATTTATTGCTCTGTGGTAGCTTGTCTAACTAAAGGCCTTGCTGAAATGAAAAACAAACACTAGCCTCTGGCAGTCACTCCTGATTCCATAGTACCTGCTATACATGCAGATAGCCAGAAAGCAGGAAAACAGACCAAAGAAAACTCCACTTTCCTATGTCAGCACATCAGCTCTGATCAGCTTCTTCCTCTCTGCAAACTTATCTGAAGCCGTGAGCCTTTTCATGGTTAGTTGGACAGGTAAGTTTCCAGAAAACTTTGTAATAATGAAAAAGTATTATATCGCTTGTTCATTGCAGCAGAATGACTACAACCCTTTCTGCTCTGAAAATGATGTGAGAATTTGTCTAAGTTGGACAGAAAAGCAGCACCAGTGAGATAAGTGAGTATTTAATTGTGAGAGTTTTTTGTGCTGCAGAACAGCCCAGTCAGGGAAGAGCACAGAGGTCTAAGTGCTTGACCGCAGGAGGACAGTGACTTTCATCAAGGCTCTTCCAAATGCTCTGAGCAGGGTGGCAGAACCCCAGCTGTAACGCTGGGGCCTTCTTGCCACTCCTTGGCAAGCTATGCCAGATGCATTCAGGTGGTGCATCAGAGGAATCTGATAGCCAGAGGCATCTGGCACGTGGAGACACGAAAATGGAGCAAGAGTGCAGAGCTACAGATAGGCAAGCGACACACTGAAGGAGGACAAAGAGCAGAAGTCAACTAGATTTTCTTTCTTAATGCATGAGGCATTTGTGTAGCCAAGATCAGTCCCTCCCCATCACCCAGATAGGTTTTAAGGGTACCTCCTGAGAAAGCCACCATTTGATTTGAGAGGGCTGAGAAAGGTCTCCTCAAAGACAGGCAGCGTAGGAGAAGATGACAAGGGCCAGCCAGCACATGAGCAACTCTGAAGAGCAGAGCCAGTCTTGTCCTAGTCTTACCCCCATTCCTATGCCTCCCAGTTCCCAAATCCCCCAATGAGACAGCAGCATAGACCAGTCAGGCCACAAGCAACTCACCTTTGCTGTAAGAGCAAGGGTGAGTAACTGCAACACTGTCCCTGGAGACAGAGCAAACCAGGAGGAGGTGACCTTCCTTCTGTAGCCACATGAGATCAGTTTCCTTCTCCTTGCCTTTGATCAGCCTTTCCATAGCACTGTGTTGGTCATATCTAATCTTTCCCCTCAGCAGCCAAATGGGCACAAGAAGGTCCTGTCCACTGGGCTGGAAGACACCTGCAACTGGAAGGCACATTGGCTACGTAACAAGTCCAACCACCCAGAAACATGGTGCTGGAGTGACAAAGGCACCTTGTCCCACAGTGGGACAGTGAATCGCACCATTATATCCCACTCCCACGGCACATGCCCTGTCAGCATCCCAGGGAGGGATTTTGTGACTATTTGTCACAATGCAAGTAGGAAATGAGCAGCATTGCTGTTTTACGGAGGCAGAGATGGTAGGATTTTGCTGAACTCACAGCCTCTCCACACTTTCTTGTGTCTTAAAAGTGGAAGCATCCCTTCCTAACCCTGCAAAATACCCAAGCGATAAACTTTGGAGAGAAACACTGTCATGCACTGAACATCACACTGTTTCCAAAGCTCTAACCCTCCCGATCTTCATCACAGCACAGAGCCACATCTTTTGCAACAGGACCACAATCTCCCACAAGACCACATCAAGACCAGTTTAGTAGCATCTCCCGGCAGCCCAACACCACCTGAGCACAAAAATAAGTCCCTCTTACTATGGGTCGAGCTGTCAGCCAGGATATGTAGCCATGTGAACGGAAAGAGCTGGTGATGAAAGCCGCCTGCTCTAACTTTTCAGCTGCTTTATTTACTCGCTTTAAGGGGAGGGGAAGGAAAAAAAAAAAAAAAAAGAAAAAAAATAAATCAAGGAAGTAATGCTCCCCTCCCAAGGTGCACTGCAAAACATTCTTGGTAGACATGGAAACCCCTGGCAGGCTGCCCTGGCTCGGCCGGTCTCCACATTAACGTTTCAGCAAGCAACTCAATACTTGAATGGCTTTTAGAGGATTTAAAGGGAAACGGCAGCCACGGACGGGCCATGTGGCTGCCGCTCCCTCTGGGCAAGCGTTAGGGTTGTTCCTGAGTTTGCCGTCAGCTCCGTGGGGAAGCTCGTCGTGCTTCTGTGGTGCAAAGGGCAGGCAAGTTATGACTGAGCCGGCTGAAAACAAATGCAGCCTCCTCACTTCTACTACAGAGGCTTCCTAGCCACAGTCTGCAGGGACTGAGAGCTACCTTCAAATACCTAAAAGGCAGCTGTGAAGAGGAAGGAAAAACCATTTCATGATGCTATGGGGATTAAACCTCAGCTAAAGGCATTAAGAAGGACCGTTTCTCCCCTCCCCTGGCTCCCTTCTCCTCCATGGCCCTGAGGCTGCCTCCTCTTTGCTCATGGTTGGGCTGAAGAGTGATGGGGAACTAGGAGCCTGGTCTCCTTGGAAATCTCCAAACACCCAGGAAAGCAAGGAAGCACATGGTCTTTGGACCTCAATATTCTGGTGAAAGAGTGTGAAGAGTAGAAAAATCTGAAACTAAGTGCTGGAGGGATGGGAGCTCGGGGTGGTTGGATAGACATGATCCCCACACTTGGGCAGGAAAGGGGACACTCCACCTTCCTCTAAATGCCTTCTTCCTACTCATTCAGGAACATGCATTCTACACGGTAAAGAGTCATTTCCCTCTCTAAATGCTGTAGCCCAGCACAGCGCCCATCACCGCTGCTTCAAGGTATTTCGAAGCCCATGAAGGAATCAATGTGCACCCAGAAAAAATGATCAGCATAACAGAGTCATGAGATGCACAAAAATTACCCACTGGTCCAGTCTCAGATTTCCATCATCAGTGTTTTGTGACACATAAGTGAGCACAAGCACACATGGGACACACAGCTGTTCTCTCCATGAACCTTCTCACAGAAGACATTTGCATTAGAAGTCTCTGATAAGAAAGCCCAGCTATTTGTCAGATATCAATAAAAGCAAGAAGACTCCCTTCCCTGCTCTCTTCTTCTGTGCTTGGTTTTCCAAGGACCCCACAGCTCTTCATCCATTTGTCCATCCTTCCAAATGCAAGCAAAGAGCAAAGAAGACTCAGGGTGGGGGAGATGATTAGGCAGGAAAGAGCCACATCCCCTTTTGGTTGCTTGACCCCTGGGGCGCTAAGCAAACTCTCTCACAGTTCAACATGTTCTCCCAAATGTTCTCCCAAACTGTATCGCCGTGCTTTTGCGTAGCAACGCCAGCACTGCAGTGATTGGCGAGGTGACATGTTTAGCAAGAGCCACATTTCATTTATTTCCCAAGAGGATGCAAAAGGCCTGAGCTATAAATAGGAAGCTGACAAGTTCAACAGCGCCTGTGGTTTCTCTAGGAGATTGGTGGTCATCCACTAATCGGTGAGTACATAACAGCATGTGCAATGTGGGCTGTGAGTAATTTTATGCAGTGAGAGGACATCACTGGTGGGGCTGTATATGGCAAAAGGCAACTATTTCCTTTCTCTCCAAAGCCTACTTCCTTTGTTGTTAAATTCAAAAGGTTTGCAACACTTTTTCTTTTTTTTTTTTCTTTTTTTTTTTTTTTATAGTCACAAAATATCCAGCTTGAGGAGTGAGCCCATCACATTAGAAGGAGATGCTTGCGTATAAAGAGTTTGTTCGACATCCTTGTCATGAAAGAAAATTTAGAAGGAAGAAGAAAAAAAACATCATACAACTCTGAAAACTCCAAGTAATAACATGACATCTTATAATGTAAAACCCCAGCAGGAGATTCTACACTGACCTACTCCAGGTGTTTTGAAATCATCCCAAGGAAAGAAGCTGAAATGAAGTTAAAAAGTGCTGAAACGTCTGGAGTCTACAGAAATCTATTTTACTGTTTTGGGTTTTTTTTTTTAATTTCCCCTGAAAACTGAAGGAGGTATTCCACTTCAGTGACCCATATTTAGAATTAGAAATCTGGAGGTTGGGAAAAAAAAAAAAAAAAAAAAAAAGATCAGGTTCATTTGTGCTATTTTTGTGTAGCTTTTGGCACAAATATTTTCCAGCAGTGGTTTCCTTGGCAGGCTGGTTCATGAGCACACAAAGAGGAGAAGGATCCCTATCAGCTGCAGGGAAGTCACAGTCCCACTTAGCACATTAAAAAACAAAATAAAACAACAAAAAACTACATCTCTTGAGAACCCGTCAATAAAAGGATGGGAACAATGTTGAAGTCCAGCCCATGGGCAAGGCACAAATAACAACCACACTCTGGAAATAACAACCCAGAGGCTTTGGGAGCTTGTGCTGTGTTTGACTCCCAGAGCACGCCAGGTGCATTTCCACAAGTTCTTCTTCAGCAGACTCACTCTTTGACAATGCTTTCTGAAAGGAAACGGTCCCATAAGCAGCAGGACTGGCAGCCCAGTTCGCTGTGGATTTAGGCACCACGTCTAGAAAGATGCAGGCACAAACCAAAGCTCCCCATGGCTTGGCTGGTTGTAGTATCTCTGCCCAGTGTGTCCAGCAAGAATCACCCACGTATTGTCCTTCTTCCTTCCATGGGGTCTACAACTGATTTAACTTTCTGCCCAGTGCCGCGCTTTTTTTAATGGAAATGCACAGAAATTCAATACCTTGCAGACCTTTAACCCTTGGCCTATTTCAGCTGAATTAAAACAACAAAGTTTTAGAATTCCAGAAGAGGGAAGGAGGGAAGAGAACGGCAAGCAAAGTATCATGTCCAAAAGCCCCGTTTCCTTAAGAAATCAAGCTGAAAAACATTAAAACCAGCTCAAAGAATCACTGCATGGGGTCTCAGAGCCCGGGACTGGATTGGCATCGGGGAAAGGAGGACCAAGCTGCCCAGCTTCCAAGGCAGATGCCTGATTCCCTGCCTCGATGCTGCCATCATCTGTTGTCTGCTGAGGAGACCTCCTAACACAGCATCCCGTATTCCTTTGCCACTGCACCCAATTTTTTATTTATTTTTTTTCTGAGCAGGCAGCTTCCCATCATCTCATGCAAAGAGCCCCCATCTAAGCCTGCAGCAAGCACAAACGCGACGGAGAAGCAAACAGCTTCTTTTCCTCCCCACCAATGCACCCACTGGCATCATTCCACCCTCCTCTAATCCTCACAATCTAATCAGTAACGCAAACCTTAAAGCTGGTCTGCCTATTGCAGCTTGTAAAATATTCATTTGCTATGGGGATATTTTTTTCCTGAAACTGCTTAGTTCTCTGAAAGTGCTTGAACACAGTAGCAGAAGTGGCCAGATCCTCTTGGATCTCAGTATCTTGCCTAAAATCCTGGCCTTCTCCCAGTAAATAATGCTACAAGAAATTACTTCAAGTGTGAGAGAATATAGGAAACCTGGTTCGTCCAGTCACTCTCCTCCTGACCCTGTTTTTCACTCTGTGGCCGAAGGCTTTTCTGTAGAATCACAGAATGGTTTGGGTTGGAAGGGACATTAAAGACCATCTAGTTTCAAGCCCCTGCCAAGGGCAGGGACATCTTCCACCAGACCAGGTTGCTCCAAGCCCCATCCAGACTGGCCTTGGGGATCCCAAGCTTCTCCTGGCTGTTTGGTCTTTGATAGAAGGATGGCCCAGATTAGAGTCCCACCCTCCCTCAACCCCCTCAAGGTGTGCATTCCCTATCCATTAGATTCCAGTAATTTTCTCAAGCCCCTTGAGCAGAGCTGAGCTGGAGATGGTGGTTCTGCAGCTTTAGCTTCTACAGCCTCCTATGCACATGAACTTCCCAATTTTCTTCAACTGCCTTCAGAGGTTGTTTTCCTGGTGAAGTTGCAGACTGTAACAACACATCCACAAGATCCTTCAGGGATGAAAGATGCTTTTAACATCCCCAGATGTCAAATAAGCATCTCTAGTAACACCAGAGTCTGCTAGCATAGGGGAGCCCTGATGCTGATGATGCATCATCTTGGCTTACAGCCCTTTTTCATTAGGGGAAGAGAATTCTCTCAACAGGCCAGGAGAAAAACAAGAACAAGGGAGCTGGAATCAGTCAGGCAGCTGTTAAAAAAAAAAAAAAAGCTAAATCCAGGGTCTTAATGAGTGAATCTCCTTCCTCTGGGGAGCAGCAAGAGCTCTGAGTGCTACCGTGCTCCCTGCATCCCCCCCTTCACAAAGCCTGGGCTTGAGGAGCAGCAGAGCACTCTGTAAGCGACACCAGTCTAATTAATTAATGACTCCTCGGTGTCGGCTCTGTGGCTGCCGGGTTCGAGAGGAAGGCAGTAAAGAAGGGCCAGGAGAGCACACGACTGCTTCTGGTAAACGCTGACCGCTGCCGAGAGCTGGCTGGGTTATTCATAACCTCCCCTGCTTCGGGCTACGGCGCAGAAGTCGGAGAGATACTGGGAAGAGAAGAAGATGGCGTGGGATCCACCCTTGCAGCATCCTGTCTCCTGGGCAAGGTCTTCCTGCCTCTTCTTCTCCTGCTCGAGAGCTGCCATGGCACAGTTAATCGAGGTAAGGAGCAACTTGCTTTACATGCTGAGGGGTCGGGGGTGTCCAGAAATCATGGGTTTGTTCCCCCCCCCAACGTTTCTTACCCAAGGGGGCCAGGTAAGGCAGAGAGCAGGGGATTTAAGGTGGCTCCAAGGAGTTCGAGACTTTTTTGGGAGATGCTCGTTGCTTTCTGCAGGCCTAGCACTAGAAGGAAGGTGCTTTTACAACACCAATAATTACTGCTAAGAACAATCGCCACTCAAGAGCTTCTTTGAGCCTGAAAGAGGGGTTGGCACAGTGCAAAGGGTTAAAGTCACAGCACTGTGTTTTCTAGCCCAATACTGTGTGTCCAACAAAAGCCCCACATGACAGGCACAGGTCATCCAGGCATGACCCAGGTGGATCCTGCCCCTGGATGTACCTGCCCAAGGTAAGCATCTGGACTGCATTTTTCATCTCCTGCCTTCCCGCATTTCCTCTGGTTCAGCCAAAACTTTTGAGGTGATGTTCCTCACCCACAGCTCAGTTTCAGAGCTTTCCCCTGAGGATGACTATGTGGCCCTATGCCCCCAGCTCCCTTCGGCAAGGCTGGGGTGAACCAAGAGGGAAGAACAGCTTCACAACTCAAGACTATGCCCCAGTAGCAGTTATAACTTATTGCCAGCAGTTTCAGAAACGAGAATCCTATCTGGAATGACAGAAATGCAGCTGCCAAAAATTTGGCATCCCAGCCATTTTCAACTTCCTCATCACTTTTCCTAAGGTCTGAGCCACGTTAGAGGCAGCTGCTGTGTTGATCCAGGGTCAAAGTCCCAGAGATACAGTGCCAATGTGTTCTGGCAGCAGAGCTTGCTTTGCTCAGATTCCCAGTTTTAGCTTGAAAAATACATCTGTGTGTCATGCCTGTGTCAAGGGTTCTGGTGGACTAGCATAAGAAAATACTTTTTTCCCCCAACATTTCAAAGACTTTGCCTCCCTGGCTGCCCTGCCCCTCACCTGGCCTCACATCGAGCCAGAGCTGATGTCCACAGCCTTTGGTCTGCAGACTTTAGCAGATCATCACATGATCTGCTACACACATGATCTGTCACAACATGTCAGAGACAACAACAAAACGTGCTGAGTTCATATGGACCCCGTGGTGCCCCAACTCTCTGGTTGTCTCATTTAAAATTTACTTAATTCCGGACTTTTCAAATGGGTCGACAACCCATCATATCTAACCGCAATGTGACATCCCCAGAAAGGCAAAAAGGAACCTTAAACTCCTTTACACACTCACACGCACTCTGCTGTAGACATTTTTCACATTTTTTTCCAAGCTGCTCAGCCCATAGCAGCTCTCAAAGTGACAAGCGAGGCAGAACTTTCTCTTACAGAGCACATTTTGCAAATCACGCTTTGCTGGAGCCAGGGCGACGTGCAGACACAGCATCCACCAGAAAGACATTCCCTTTCATTATGTTTCACAGACTCACACTTTACGGGAACCATCCTCATGCCAAAGCAAAATGAAGATAAATGGCAAAACTCTGAAAATTGTTACAAAACAAGTGTAATTTTATGGTCTGCTTTCCTTATACCAGACTTTCTCAAAAACTTGTCTACTTCTTATAACATGTCAGAAGGAGCAAATCTCATTTGGAAACACAGCTGCATGGCAGGTTAACTACCAGTTATCCAAAAATGAGATTAGAAGAACAGTCAGTTTCTGTATTTCTAAAAGCAGATGAATTAGAGTCTGCTTCAAAGCTCTGTGAGGACTTTTTTCTTCAAATAATTATACAATGCAGCTATCTTCAATAATTCAATTTATGCTAAGCCAGCCCACTTCAGCAAGTGGAGAAAAGGTCAAAGGGGCCGGACGCCTGAGCATTTCAATGAGCTCAAAAAAAAATGCCCTACCAAAATCAGAAAAAAAACCCCACACGGTAAGGAGGAATAAAGAAACAAGACTATGTTCTTGTTTAACGGTGTTTAAGTGTTTTCAAATAGTCAGATTCACGTGCACTTTCCACTTGGTAGCAGAGAGGCACTAAAAGCCTCTGAATGTTGAATCTAATTGCATTGACAAAAAGCTTTCCTCTTTCATAGGCCTTTTGGAAGGATTCTCAGTCTGTCAGGTTGAAAATTAACTGTTTGAGGATTAGCAAACTACACTGGTACTGTGTAAACCTAGATGAGGTGATAACACAGTTGCTTTTGCCCATCAGACCTTCAGCATGCCCAAGGGATGCTCTAGAACCAGAATTAGGACAAGTTAGGGGTGGAGGAACATCAACATTTCCAGTGCATCTAGATCAAAATTTCCTCTCATAAAGGCCAACATAAACCCCATCACTTCTTCGATTCACTCTCTTTTGGGCCAGGGCTGAAAATTAGCACCATAATGCCTTATGACTGTTTTGCAATTAGCTTAAGAAGTAGTCTACTCTGCAGCATAACTGAAAAGCCATTAGGACTTTGCTTTGGGAAAGCACAGGCAAATTTCTATGCTTATTTGAGCCACTTTATTGATACTAAGGACTGATAAACCAGCTGGAACAGACCATATTTTTCCAGTCATCCCCATATGGTTCATTACTGAACTCCTTATTGACATAATTATCTTCTCATTCCTATCCTTTTCCCAGCCCTCATTTGATTTACCTGGGTTTTCTCCTTTGTTATAAACTTTTCTGCCTGCCTGCAGGTACCTATAGGAGGGAATCAGGCTGGATAAAGACATATGAAAAATAAGTAGTCTGAAAACTGGCCTTTGCAATCCCCACTGCTTTACAGGAGAGGTCCATCTTCTTTTGGCAGAGGTTAGACCCATCAGCATCATGGATTAACACAGAGTGCTCTGGCCCCAAATATATTGCATTCCTCATGGAGGAAACAATCAGGGTGACCTGATCAGGACAATGTGCAGCAGGTCAGCTCTTAAAAGAATTAGACCAGGTGTGAAGCTTGGGATGGGAAGGAATCAGGTGTTTGGGAAGTAGTGTGTGGGTTAGTCAATGATCACCTTATTGAGTCAATTCTACATCTATCAGACCTTTATTACGCCCTTGGGACTGGAGTTTGGAGCTTCCTATTCAGGAGATTAAACTCTGTCCTAGGAAGGCACATGAAAGAAACTCCTTATCAGAAGCTTTATCAGACCAGAAAAAGGTGCCCCTTCTCTCTCCTAAGATAGGAATCAAAATAAAGAGACTTTTACTCTTCCATCAGTTTTAGCTTGGAGTCCTTGGAAAAGCTGCACAGACTTGAGAGTAAGGAAGAAAAAAAAACAAAACCAACCAAAACCAAACAAACAACAAAACCAAACCCCAATAAAAAAAATGTTAATCTTTTTTTCTAGTTAGGAACAGCTTCAGTGGAGCAAAGGCAGATCCTGATGGAGTAGGGCAAGAAGATCCCTGCAAGATAAATTGAAGGCCATTTAAAAAAAAAAAAAAAGAGGGGTTAATTAAAAGCTTTCAGATGTTTTCCAAGACCTTTCACTTTCAAACTGCTGTACAGACAAGTGATATATTTGCTACACAGGGTGTTAAGTGGAGTTCAGATTATACTACACTTAGCTTCATATAGTTGGACTCCAGGGACAGTAACCCTCATTTGTAGCCTCCAAGTGAATGTGATGGATGTGATGCTCTATGCAATAATCTAAAAATACTTATGTGTGAGTGTAGTTTAAATGAAGGCAGGTAAAATTACTGACTAGTTCTAGTGGACTCCTGAGGGTGATTTCCCATGTGGATGCATAGATTTGTTTTTCTTATTGTCAGCTATTGAGTTAATCAAGAAAATAATAGTTCAGGAAGACATACACAAGCAACACACACAATTTGAAATAATTGTTCACTTTAAGAATGGCATCTTTAAGGAAGATACCAGTATTTCAGGTCACTTGGATTCAAAATGTTATAGAAAATTATAAAAGCTATATTCTGTAAAATTTCTTGCCATAGTCTGTCTGAGGAGACAGGCTAAAGAAAGAGGGACAGAGACAGGGTACAATGTCACTGAAGCCTCCCGGATCCAAACCCACATAAACATTAAGGAAAAGCTTAGATGTACTATCAGAGCATTTTCATTAGTTGCAGTGAGATTGCATCTATAAATAAATCTATGTTCTCTGCTAATAAACAACTATCCTAAATGCTACAGCTATGCTAAAGAGGCTGTTGTGCGACTGCTGCCATTCTCAAAGGAAAAGAGGCATCAGGGTTGTTTGAAACTGCTGTTCACAGGACTATGAACTGGTCCAGGCAAGAAAAAAAAAATTAGTTTTTTCCTAAATACATAAGCCCATTAAATTGGCCCTTGACCTGTGAAGCCACAGATTAATTATCATTACTGAATTTTCAGTGCTGCCAGGTTTTCCCCACCACTGCAGAGAATTTCGGTGGCCTCACTAGATAGGTTTTGCCTCTGTGGGGGTCCATTGTCACATTGTCCATCTCCTTCTTGTTGCTTGGAAGAAGGGGAAGTGAAAGAGTGTGGACGTGTATTTATTTAAAGCTCAGTCCTCCCAAACCATCTGTGGTCTTTAGATACACGTAACCAAATGCAATTAGGAATAAACTTTGTTAGTTTTTCAAGGCTCAGCCATGCTGTAGGCAAAGCAACACCAGTCAAGCCTAATTAGAAGGAGCATTTAAAAAAAAAAAAAAAGACCTTGAAAAGCCGTGCCTTTTACAATTTTTCTTCTCTGCTGCTTAACAGAGCAAATAAAACTCCTGTCTCCAGCAACTATCTCCTTTTCCACTGGGGATAATACCCAGTGGTATGCCAAGTGCTTCCCCCACCAGCACCACTGACAGTTTCTGCCTGCCTGAGATGAATCAGAAACAAAGCCAACATGATTTTATATATATATATTTATGTTTTTTAGTTAGAAGAACCAGTGTCAAACTGTTCTGACCTAAAAACACAACTTGCCTGGAAGTGATTTAATGTTTTGGGGTTTAGTAGATATTTTACAGGCCTGAGTGTCCAATGTCAGTTCAGATCCAGCTCCTCATAGAGTAGATTTTCCTTCTCCCAGTCCTTGCTGGGCACTTGGAGAAGCTGCAAAGGTGATGGATGCCTGCACACAGTGCAACTCTGAGACCCATTGGGATGGGGGAGCCATGCCTGGCCTCCACCACATTTGGGGACATGCCATCCAGCAGGGCTTGAGGACCAAGTCTTTGGCATAATCCAGTCTTCACTGGAAGCAGAAGTTGTGCCTCCACATCTGTGGGAACCTGCCATGGTGGGAAATACAGCAGAAGAGAGGCCAGGGTATCATGAACATGGTCCAGCCTTGGCTCCTACTTTAGATCCCCCCCTCAAAACCAGCCTTATCAGGTCTGTGGAGATGAAAACCCAAAGTGTGGGGCAGTAATGGGCCACCAGCCCCTGTTCAGTGGCTTGATCCCTAGGACACCCCAAAAATCCCCTTGTCTCTTCCCTTCTCCTACTCCCAGAAAGCAAGCAAAGAAAGCCCCTGTCAACGGCAGGATTTACCTGCTCTAAATTGAGCATCTAGAAACTGGAAACCCGAATCTGAGCTAGTCACTGTTGGCTCCACTAATAATCACTGAAGAGAAATAATCATTTATTCAGAGCTGGATTAGTTTCCTCAATGGTATGAATATCCCTGTGTAAGTGCCCTTTTCTCAGACATAAATAACTCTGGAATAACTAGTTTAGGCTTTATTACTTGTACCACACCTTTTTTTTTAAAGCCCCTGAGTAAGATTGAATGCATTTTCTTTGGTGGGAGAGATTTAGCCTGAAGGTTAAGACACAAAAAAATGTCTACGGTATTGGATCAACAAGTGATCTGGGTACCTCAGTTTCCACAGGAGATGGAGTCAATGCAGTCAGAGGCTAAGGAGCTATTCTACTGTCCTGCAAGAGACACACCAGCCAGCAGTTTGTCTTTGGTCTCAACATGCCTTATTGGTATTGGCTAGGAGTTGCTTTCACTTTCCTAAACTAAGCCATAAGTTTCTCTTTTACATGACATGATTATACACTCTTTCAGCCCAGATCCTTTTTATTATTCCTTTCTACTCAATTCCGTTTCCTCCAGGAGGCCCAACTTTTTCATAGGTACTGCCCAGAAAACTAAGTGGTAGCAACATTGTCATGAAGCTAACCTCAGGTTGTCTTTGCATCATTTTCTTGTATATATTCTCACCTTCTTGCCTTCAAGAGTCTTTCCTTGTTAAATTATTACCTTAGCACAGCTAATGCTGCTTCTTGCTTGCATTTTCTGTGTTCCTAAGAGCTTCCTTCATCTAAAGATGACTCCTCTGAAGCCCAATGTCTTTTGCAGGTCTTCTTTACTGCCTCCAATCTTCTGGAGTCTGTTTAGAGCAGCTGATTGGCACAGATAAAGCAATTCTGTTAGCCTTTATACCAAATGTAACCTCTTCATCCATCTGCCCATCTTCCACTTCTGGACCACACAAAAGGGCACAAATTCACCCTTGATGGGACTAGGTTCCACCACTCCCCTACCTTGGGGCTGCGTAAGAATTTCCTTATCCCAGTTGTATCTCTGCTGTGTTTCACCTCTTTGCATCTTTTCCTTTTGTCCCCGATCCAATCATTCTGTCATCTGGTCATTTATTGCCAAACACAAATCAGTAACTCTGGATCTTGGCATTTTTTTCCCATGCAAGAATCAACAGCTCCAAGACTTGACATATATTGCCAAGCACAAATCAGCAGCTCCAATTTCTTGAAGTTACTAAGAATTACTTTCATTAAAATGTAACACACACACACACACACACACACGGTATGTGTTATTTCCAAAAGCTAAGAGGATCATACGTGGGCTACTGTTGCATCTTCATCCTGCTTAAGAGTTTGGACAAGTTGTCTGGTCAGCATGTGGAGTAATGCAAATTTATACATCTGCTATCTCATCCCAGTGCCATAGATTATATGTGATAATTTTTAAATTGGGGTAGCTTGACCATTATATTACAGTAATTTCACTGCACACTTCAGCCCTAACATTCAACAGTCACTCTAAGAATGTGAGGAAAAGTTACAGTGATTAAACAAACTATCTACATGAATGGTCATGACTCTGCATACTTTTTCCCTTTACACTTTTTTCTTAAATACTCAAATTATTTTACTACTTTACATACTGGTTCACAACAAGAGTTTTTATGAAAGAAGAGAAGAGGTAAAGATCTTTAACCTTGTTGTTTCTTCCCTACAAGTTCAGCCTTGTTCAGGCTTATGCTGATCTTCATCCCCAACTTCCTCCAGAATTGTCCATAAACTGGTAACAAGTGCTCCAATCATTAGCCACCCTGCTACTGATGCTTCTACATTGATCCAGAGTCTCAAGATGTCCTCCTGTCAAGGCACACCATTGCAGTAGCACTCAGTAAGTCAGCTCATCCCTTACCTTTCTGTCTCTTTACATTTCCCCCATCTTTTTACTAGTCAAAGAGCTTGTCATCATTCCATCATGACTTAGACTGGAAAACATTTAAACATCAAAATAATGCTTACTACTTGTTCCACCTCTGTGGAGGCTTCTACGGAAATCCTGCAGCTCTTAGAGGAGAGTCACAGAATCACATGGGGTTGGAAGGGACCTCTGGAGATCATCCTGTCCAACCCCCTGCCAAAGCAGGCCCACTCAGAGCAGGTTGCACAGGAACGTGTCCAGGCGGGTTTTGAATGTCTCCAGAGAAGGAGACTCCACCTCTTCCCTGAGCAGCTTGCTCCCGAGATCTACCACCCTCAAAGTAGAGAAGTTCCTCCTCATGTTTAGGTGGAACTTCTTATATTCAAGTTTGTGGGCTTCTGTCTACCCCAGCTGCTCCAATTTCTTTTCTTCATCACTGGATATTTTGTAAGTAGAAAAGGGAGATTTTTCAGTGTTGAGTCACAGATTCCTACCTCTTTGATTGTCCCAGAGGCCTCCATAAGACCACACCACTCTGGCCAAACTTTCTTTCTCCCTCAGTTCACCTGTAGACGTTCTGGGGTTTGACCACCAGGTGCCCCATGGCCAGTCACTGCACTGTGGGAGAAGGGTGGCCGTCACAAATTGCAATGAGCTCTGGCCAAGGCAGCTTAGAAGAGACAAGCTCAGACAACAATCCTGTTCACCACAGATGGATTCTGAATCAGGTGCCTCTGGGAGACAAAGCACTCCAGACACGGTGGGAAGCATCCTTCATTAGGAAGAGACTAAAATATGGTTTGTATTGCAGAAATAGGCAAGTAATTGGAGAGCAGCTCCAGCTCCAATTCACTCTGATATCCATTACAGCTGTGTTTTAGCAGCACTGTCATGGGCTAAGAAGGGAAGGGCATAGCAGGGAATTAGTTGTGCCTCTTTAGGAGATATTTCTTTTAGCATTGAAGTGTTTTCAGCTTCTATCAAAAGGCTATTGCTGGTGCAGATCAGGTCCTACATTCAGATATAAGGCAATGAAGGTGTTTTTCTAACAACCCTCCTGAAAGGTCACGAGCAGTTTTTAACTCTCTGATTTCCTGCACCACAACACATCACAACATGAAGCTCGTTAGCAGCAAGAGGTCACTGACCTCTGATTTTCTAAGCCATAAGGCAAGAGAATAAATACTGCTTGTTGATATGCGTGACCCTACCATATCATCGTTGCACTGGGACCACATGAGTTGGTCTGACAACCTGTTTGTTCTCTTAACACACCTGTGAAACATGTTCAACCCCATTTCAGAGATGGGGAACTGAGGCAACAAGAACTAAGGACTGAGTCTGCTACAAGATTTAGGGTCCTCATTTATCCAACTTTTAGCTACTACAGACTCCATCAGGTCCTTGTCCCATTTCCATCTAAACAGTCACTCCAGATAAGTTTTTTCTGCCAAAGGCAGCTATCCATAAGGCTATTTCACCCAGACACTCCCATGATGTTGAAGGTATACTCAATAGCCAGTGGAGCTTTGGATACGAGCTCTTTAGTTAAGTTTCTATTCCTCAAAGATTTTAAAACTGGGGGGCCAATAAACTGGGGTCCACAATCTCCTGTGCTATTGGTATCTTCCTGACTGTTTAAGGGACTCTTTCAAAATTTCTTTTTTTTTTTTTTCCTCCCTCTTTCCCAGGCCACCACAGAACCCCCAAAAAAGAAACCGGACCCTGTCACTTCGGAGACGGTGGTGATCTGGGGGCTGCGCCTCTGGCAGGTGATTGGTATCTTTGCCATCTTTGTCCTGGCAGTCAGTAAGTGGTAATTCTCTGCCTTGCACCAACCACGGCACCAACCCAAGTAGGGCTTGTTCCTGGAGGACTACAGACCAGATGGCCATGGAGGTCGCAGGTTGAGGCTCTTTGGTCCCTGGTGTCACGGGGCGACACACTGAGGGGTTTTTGAGACAGGGTGGGGTCTTTGAAGGAACAACAGATGGGCCGCCATGGCTTGCAACATACTTATCAACAGGCCCTAGCTGGTGGCACCCCAGAGCAGAAGAGAGACTATAGGGCTGTGCAGCAGCTGGGACTGTTTTCAGCTGCAATACCACATTCAGGCCCAAATGTATGTTATAGGCATGGCCCTGCCCTGTCACACAACCATATAAAACATGTGTGACCTCTTGTGGTGCTGTCCCACATGCTGAGATAGGAAGCCCCAAGAGGTCTGCAGTTAAAGCCAGTTCTGCCATTAATCTCCCTATCTCTATTCCAGGTGCCAAAACTTCCAGTGTAATTTCAGCAGGTCTTTCAGTACTTAAAAAACTCTTTTTTGGGACCCAGGCACCAGGAAGACACTGGCTCACCCCTGGTGACTGTAGTGGCACAGGGTCAGACACTATCCTAGCACACTTTGAGGATCTCTCCAAGTATGGCAAATTCCTCACCTGAGTGCCTCCATCCAGCTTCATCTCCTTACAGCTGAGACTCTGGGAAGACCATAAACCAGCTTCACTATGCCTTGCAAACTATGATCATGAGCTTCTTTACGAATCACTTAGGACATCATCATAACCCCATCAAAATTCTCTCCTTCTCTCCTTATAACTTCATTAAAAAAAAAAAAAAGATCAGTTTGCTATGAGTCAAACACGATAAATCCATTTCCTTTCCGTCTTCTTATTACTGTGTAGACTGTATGTACTGCATTTATTTCTTCCAGCAAACAAAATTACACTGACTTATCTACAATTCCCTTGGACCTCCTTTTTTCCTGTCAGGGACAGGTGAGCAAAGGGACAGAGCCTGTCCCCAGTCCCTAAAGGTAAATCCCATCAACTCAGAGATCACCTCAAATCCTTACTTACTCCAGGAAGGGTATCAACCAGCCATATGGACTGAGTTACATCTACATCTTGTAGACATTTTTTTAACCATTCTCTTATTTTGGCTCGTGGCCCTAATTGCTCATTAAAATTAATTTCATAAGTGGAGCAATGAAGCATTTGAAAGTGACTGCAGAAAGGTCTTGCATGCATGCTTTCTGCACCACTTCTGCTCTCATTCCTCATAAGTGATGAGCACTCTCCAAAACAGAGTGGCCACACACAAGCTCCTGGTGGGGAACACCCCTAGGCAACGCCAACCCTAAACTACAAGCAGCCTGTTTAGGACAATATGGGTTTTCTGGGCTACCTCTAAGAACACAGTACTGCAGACAAATGATTTTTAGTGCTCCCTGTTATTTTTTTGATTTGCTGCTAGAACCCGCATCTAATTGCGGCTCTAATCTAATCAATAGCCATCTGTCTGTTGTTATCTCTTCTGGTACTGGGTGAATCAAGTCACTTCTTGTTGCCTCAGCCATCTCTTTGGCTGCTGTAGGTGGCCTGTATCAGTCCTTCCCTTACAGCCTTCCTGTTACATCCCCATACTCTCCTCAAACCAGATGTTCACATTTTCAAAGCAAGTACAAGCATTTTTCCTCTGTTTTTCTTTTTTTTCCCCTCATTGCCCTCCCTGGGCAAACACCACACCCTACACCCAAAGTCTGAGTGATGTCTGCTCCTCCAACTTGTCTGATCTCAATCAATGAAGTTTATGCTAATTCCTCACATGCCACAACACCCTTTGCCAACGGTCACAAGAAACTCCACAGAGCAAAGTTAACTCTAGTGACTTCATACACCATGTAAAATAAGCCTCAAAATTAACAGCAGAAGTAGTAGACCAGTGAAGGGGTTTATTTAG
>JAOTQQ010000012.1:1441259-1473769 GCA_026546715.1 Gallinago undulata | reverse complement strand
AAGAAAAGAAGGCATTTAGCAACTCCGCTTTCTCCGTATCTTCCACTACTAGGGTGCCCGCCTCATTCATCAGTGGAACATGGAGTGTTTCTTCCTCTGCTTTATGTAGTTTGAGCAAAGAAACCAATAATAATGTCACTGTTTCAAACGTTGATATTTTTGGGGACGTTTTTATGGTGTTAAGAGGACGCTGACACACCTCATCGAGATTGACTCAAGCTCACCAGGCAATAAAGTAATAGCTTACTCAGGCTGTATTTTCGAAGCCTCTTCAACAATTAAAATGAGAGATCAAATCCTGGAAAGGAAAAGGAGAGCCACAGCATGAAAAAATGAGACAAAATATTGTTTGATAGCAGTGTGATTAAAGCACTCACCTGGGGAATAAGAGAATTGGGGCATGTTTCATGTGAAACTGCCATTCGAGGCTTGAATTTAGGTCATCTGCCTGCCAGCATAATAGCAAATTCTAGAGTTGCATCCAAGCTAATCCCCAAACACTTCATCCTATGGACCCAGAACCAAAATTGATATTTTTACCACCATTCAACTGGGTTGCAATTAATATTCTTGCATATATTCATATCTCAACCCAAAACTTTTAGTTTAAGATACTTTCATTGAACACATAAACCTCACGGAGGTTTTCAGTGTTTTTTTCTTTTTATGCTGTAAACATGGCCCTATCGGTTATTGTGCTCAGTTGATGCCATGTCACATACTAAGCTTTTGTAAGAGTATTGCTTTGAGGTTTAACTCATGGAAGAGATTAGAGTCCAGTACTTGATCTCTTACCTTACAGGATGGCTATTTTTAAACAGCAATCCTCATTACCAACCATCCTCACACGATGGCTAAGTGTAGCTGGTGTCAGACACAGCCAAATCAGTAGTGACGAAGGAGATCTGAGGTGAAGCCAGAAAGTCATCTCCATCTGTCAGGGCTGGGTCAATGCGACACATGACCAGGCCCAGGCAAAACTACAACATCCACTGCAGTGGATCTCCAGCATGATCAAAGCATGAGAGAATCAACTTAAGAGTCTTTCCAAGAGAAGAAAATGGGAGCCTCCACTCAGGCTTCTTCTAACTCCTCATTTGAAAAGGCCACCAGCTGCATTAATTCCCACTTCTAAATGTAGATCTCTGATGCTATTTGGGAAGCCCTTCGGCACATTGTCCAGCCTCTGACCTTCAGGGAGGTCACAGGTCTTCCAGGGTGTTCTGTCAGACTGGTCACTCCAAGCTCTTTTCGTGGTTAACGGAGAGAAAGGCAGCTGCAGAGAATGATTATTTGGCATACCTTAAACTTCTGTCTTAAAATGAGATTAATCACGCTGGAGAGATGCTTCTTTCACTCCATCAGCAATAAAGGGAGCTTGGAGTGACTGTCTGAGACCATAATCCCTACCTTTGGGACACACAAACCGGAGCAGATGAATTCCATCCACTCTGTCTCCTCCGTCTAACGCCGAGGAAAAAGCAAAGATATCCAACGGGGAGTAACTTCCCACGAGCAATGAACCGATCATTCCTGTCATCAGTTTCAGTGTCCTAAGGCTCTTGTACCCAAATCTTAATCACTGGCCTGTCCTTTTAAAAAGATAATTGCATTCAGTTCAATATTTAGCCCTCTGCATGTCTCGAGCCTCTCACTAAGACAACTTGTGAGGGAGACAGAGATGGGAATAGCATTGCATTATTGTCACATAAGCTTCTTGCTCAAGTTGCTGGTTATGAATCACTTCACATCCCAGGACAACGTGTGCCTCAGAGTAATACTTCTTCTCCATTAGAAAGTTAAACACAGAGCTCAGCTCATGACTGTCATTTAACAACTACATTTTTTGTCCTTAGTAATTGAAAAGAAGTGGAACTGTAAGAAATACAACAACTCCTACTCCATCCTGTAGGGCTAAACTGTGATATTAGCAGGCATTTTCTCCTTGACTTTGAAGGACAGTGACTAATATCTTCATGATTTACTTTAAAGCTGACAGTCTTGTCATTTATCAGTCTCCAGGAAATACGGTGCTCACTTTACTGGCGAATTTTTCTGTAATGTGAACGGAGGATTCCTGTTTTAGCTGATTTCCAGAATGCTTTTAGGAAACCAATAGATTTTGCTTTAAATGTAGTAAGAGTAAAAGCACGTACCCCATTCCCTCCCAGTAAATTGTCTCCCTGGTTGCTGTCGCTGTTAAAAAACCGTACTCATGCCTAGTCTGACCTTTCCTGGGGTCCTTGCCCAGTTACTGGGTATTTTTTTACCTGTGACACCCACTGGTTATGACATAGCTGTAGCAGGCTCTGTGGGCAGGTGCACAGTGAAATTCTGCTGCCCTGAACATCGGGGCAGACCCAGCTGTGTGCTTTCCAAATGTGGTTCATTACCCACCTACAAGCTGTCAATGTTTGGCTGCCAAAACCAACATATAGGTACCTTGCTTTCCTTTTGTAAGACAAGGAAAAGCTCAAGTACCCTCAGCTTGTTGCTGACCCTCCTAGAAAAGCAAGGATAAAAGCACCTTGATCACTTTCCCGAATACAAGTTATTAAAATTTCATGGTGTTTTAGGCAATTCACTTCAGCTTCAGTTGTTTCATCCTGCCCTGAGTGTGATTCCACTACAACACCTCAGCAGCAAACTGTGGAGTGATATTTTTGGCAGCAAAATTCAGCCAAGGGACAGAGGAGCTGCTACACTTTGCTTGGTGCTACACTTTACACCAACCTCAAAATACTGAGATTTTACTAATTTCCTTTTCTCCTTTGTTATATGAAGATGTCATGCAGAGTTTGTTCTCGGTTATCGTGATCCCTGTTTACTTAGGAGAGGCTAGACATGTACAAGGTAAACATTTAGGGAGTAAAATTTGTTTTTACCAGGAATTTTTTTTTTGTCCTGGTGAATGATAAATGCTCACACTTGGGACAAAACATACAAATTATTTCTCTCATTTCCTTGGATTAATCTCAAAGGTCAAGATCGCTCATGATGACTGGGTAACTCCAGGAAAACAAGACAGAATGTGTTAAACTGGTCACACAACACTTTTCCTGACACAAAACTCTGCCTACCTATTGAAGCCTTTTCCATAATGTATATAAACAAGGTTTATAAAATTTAGGTAGGTTGGAATGTTGAGCTTTTATTTTCACTAGAAGAATCCCTCAAAATATTTTAAGGATGCCCACAAAAAAAAAAAAAAAGCAACTCAGAAGTTCACAGACACCACGAGATCTCATGCTTCTTGACATGTGTTAATGACTTGAGAGCCAACTAATTTTATGATTATCAGTTTCTGACCTTTTCGCTGAAATTGCTTTGTTGTTCTCAGAGGTGGTACATAGATGACCTGGTCAAGTATGTGGATTCTTAATCTAGGAAACTAACCAATAGTGATTTCATTACAATAAATTGTCTGAATCACGATTAGATTTGCAGATGGAAATTCTGAAGTAATGTATAGGTTTAAGCATGAGGAAAAATAAAACTATCTGTATCCTTAAGTCATGTACAGAAGCCTAGCCCATGGAAAGAAGCATGATCGAATAGTAAGTGCATGATGAGGGAATTTAGGAGATTTGGGTTCATTCTTAGCCTGCCCTAAATGAATTTAGTTCAGAGCCAATTAAATCATATATTGAGCTCTTGTTCTGGATCTATTTGGAAGGATTTACAGTGTTTCCATGTCAAACTCCTCATTGCTTTCTTCAGCTAGAGGTCCACAACCCCAACATCTACATATCACAAAAATGAATGGCTGTCAGAACCTCTAGCAATAACACATTGCTGAAGGGTGACAGTACATCTTAATTGCTGCTGTCATTTCAAAGACGTAATGAATTTGATGCTCAGAAACACCACTGGTGTATATGATTTAAGGCAATGGTTTACATTGGTTTTGGTGGGGAAGACATGCTCAGTCCTTTACTTCAGCTCAGCAGAAGAGTACTAATTCTTTGTTTTCAGGTAACTCTGTTGATTTAGACAATATCACTCAGGCAGGTACTTCCTAGTGGCTACAGGTTCCTACTGGAAGAAATCCGTAATTTTTCTCCCCACCGTAAATGGGCCAACCTGTACTAGACAGAGATATCTGCTGACTAAACTGAATGCTCTTGCTTCCCTCTCTCCTTTCCCAGTTATCACGCTCTGCTGTATCTTCAAGTGCCGGATTCCCCGGACAAAGAAAGAGATTGAGGCACGGTACGCTCAACGGCAAGCAGCCAAGACATATGCAGACAAACTAGAGACTGTGCCACCACTCAACGAGCTGACAGAGATCCCTGGAGGTACTGCCCATGCTCGCACCAACACGAGACCCGTCTCTTCCTTTGGGGTGGTTTTCGGTTTGCATGAATGTGAAGGGCACAATCATAATGTGGTAAACACCTCCCATTTACATGCACTCAGCCTGCAGTGTCTGTGGAACTTTGTGGTCTGTGGTCATTTAGATGAAAGGGAGAGTTTCTCCAATGGTACAAGTCATGGTCATTCCTTTGAAGTTCATGTTTAAAATTTCCAGAGATGCTGATTCATTTGAAGAATGTAGTTCCTGGGTTGTGGTGTGGTGATGGTACCAATAGGGGAAAAAAAAGTGTTGTTAGAGTTTCACTTTAACCATAAATGGCTCACCCCTTTTGGATGGACAAGAATATTTCTGTTACTGTTCTCTGCTCCTCTCACTCATTTCTCCTGATTCTATACCCTAGGCTCTACTGAAACTCTCCTAACTCTCTCTGGTCATGTCCAGTCCAGACCTCTCAACTCCCTGCCTGTGGTGAAAGAAGAAGATGAAATGGCCCTGCAAGGAAATTAGGGGACTGCCTTCCTGTCTGTCTGTCTATGGCTTCTCTTTTCTGATGAGACCCATCATACCTTGGACTATATGCTTCTCAGTTCCCTTTCTGCATTTCACCTCTGTTTTCTTGATACCTCTTTATGATTTATTTTTTTCTCTTTCCTGTAACTCTGGAAGCTTTGTGGTCTGTAGCTTCATGGAAACTGGGAGTTACGTCAGCTCAAAATGTGATGCTTCAGACCATAAAACTGGTGAAAGGGGTAACATAATTGTCGAAATTTAGTCCTACATCAGCAAAGTACAGAACTAAGAGCTTAACAGTAGGAACTTGCACATATATCAGTATTTCAGAGGTTTTCAGACACCTGACCATGCCTAGAGTATAAACTGAGGATGGACAGGCCACTCTTTGGAACTGAACCCAGTTGGCATGGATAAACCCTTGTCCATACAGTGAAATTCTCTAGACCTAAAGTCAAAAGTCATCCAAAAGTCTAGTTAATGCACTCTTACATTTATGAGCTACCACACATGGAAGTGCTTAGTGTTGCATTCGATTTCCTGCCCAAAAGAGCACATTCTGGCTTTGTAAGGACAAGCTAAAAGTAGATCCCAGAGGGTGTGAAAGATCATGCCTGTACATAGCAGAAAGCTAAATTCAGTCATTTGCTGTTGCATCCTCTTTCTGCCTGGCTGTTATATCTGGAAAACCAATAAATGAAGGATGAGAATATCCAGAAGAGACACAAAGGGTATTTGGGCAGCAGAATGACTGTTTTACCCCAGAATGCTAATAAATTTTGATCTCCAATAAGCAACGTTTACAATCCCCAAACACAGAAAATGTGCGCCATCCAAAGGCTTGCTATTTTGCTGTAGATTTACAGACCATGGTAAATTATTGCAACATGAACTCATGAATAAATTACCCCGAGAAATCAATTTATGGGAAGTCATCTGCACCATAAAGACTACCTAAATTTTGTCCCATTAAACATGCAAGTTGAATAGCTGACCGCTCTTTGAAATTTTGAGAATCCCAGAATTATGGTCCTGGAATATGGGACCAGGGTATGAGGCTGGTGGATAACATATTGCTGAGTGGTTGCTGATGTCTGGTAGTGGCTCATAAATACCTGTGCTCTGAAGCTCCAAGTCCTCTGGGGTCATATATACATCTCCCCAAGTTGCCCTGAAGGACTTGGGTGTGAAGGTGCTGCGGTGAGAGTCATCTAACCACAAATAGATTGCCCACATCTATGGAGAAAACTGCATCAGCACTAGTTCTCTCAAATTTACCCGTTTATACAGAATGGAAAATAAAAAGGATGTGATTCCTTTCACAGTAAGGGAAGAGGTAAACCGTGCCTTAAAAATGCCTGTACGTCCCCAGTCTTGGGGATCCAAAAGGACTGACTCAGCGTCTGAAGTGGTACAGACAAAAGCTCTGTGTGGTCAAACCTTCTGCCTGTCTTTCTGAGATTAGTTGGCATCCTCTCCCCAAAAAATTCTCACTACGTGATTTAGGTGTCATAATGGAAAATATGCAAAGCTTTGGGCTTCATCTCGGAGCTTTTGCTTTCATCTGTATGGAGTGTGCTGCTCTGCTCCTGACATTTGGCAGCCCTGCTTGATTTAGGAACTCATGAAATATAATGTATGTATTTGTCAACTATTTATTTTGACAACCCCTGCTAGACCCAGTCAAGACCAGAGAGATGACCTGAGTGATTTTAATTACTGAGTGGCCATTAAATGCTTTCAAGATTCAAGTGTCAAATGCTATTAATCATAATATATTACGATGCTTAAATGCTCTCCTTTCTTGGCATTATTTTGCAGTAATTCTCATTTACTAAGACAGAATATTCGAACTGCCAAAGGGCTCTCCAAGCACTTTTTTGAGTGTCATATACAGCAAGCTCTTTTAGTGGACATAAATAAAATGGACTTCAAGGATCAGTGTATAAGATGTTACATGCAAATTTATGCATTTGTCCTCCTGTCTCCCAACCTGTGGGAGAAATGCAAGCAGCCCTTGGCCCTTGGAGATATTCTGTCTGGGTCCATTGCCTGTGAGATCTTCGTGTTCTGGTCTGAGGCTGCTCCACACGACATTTTGGGGAGTTTATCTGTTTTCTACCATATGTATTAAGGAAGCAGAAAATGTAGTGTGCTTATTGGTTTAGGTTTTGGTTGTTGTTTCTTTTATTCTTCCATCTCCTTTGTTTTATATGAGATGTCAGGATTTTCCCTGTGGTTGTAAGAAAGAGTCTGTATTGTTCTACTCCCATTTGTATGCACAAACATATTGACACCTCCCAAGGTCAAAAGCATAGAATCATAGCATGGCTCGGGTTGGAAGGGACCTTAAAGATCATCACATTCCAACCCCCTGCCATAAGCAAGGACACCTCCCACCAGACCAGGTTTCTCCAAGCCCCATCCAGCCTGGCCTCCAGGGATGGGGCAGCCACAGCTTCTCTGGGCAACCTGGGCCAGGGTCTCACCACCCTTACAGTAAGGAATTACTTCCTAATATCTAATCTAAATCTCCCGTCTTTCAGTTTGAAGCCATTACCCCTCTTGCTATCTCTACACTCCTTGATAAAGAGTCCTTCACCTACATCTTTCCTTACCCTGTGACAAACGTAAAATGATTTGACTTACTCTAGGTATTAGCTGAAGAAAGCTAAACAGTGACTTTCCTGCATTTCCTGGGATCACTCCCAGGTCATTTTTACACCTTGTCTGATTCTAATTATTAAGTTGTGTTAACACAGTTATTTACTTGCATTTCTGAGTCCTATATGGCTTTTGTGTTAAGACATACCGAAACAGAGCTTACAGTGCACTATAGCTAATTACTATATGCCATTAATTACAGTGGTGCAAGTAGAAAACTGGTCCCATGGTGACTCGATGTGGACAGGACACAAGCTAAGTGAACTTTGTAGTCCTGCACTGGGCAAGCCATCTTTTGCTTGTTCATCCCTGAGAGCAAAAATCCCCAGCACAATCCGTACAGTCCACTCTCAGCTGCAGGAGACATATCCCATAGAGGAAAACAAAGAAAACAAAGAATTAGAAATGTCAACCCACATTAATAACAACAAACAACAAGGCAAAACAAGCTAGGTCATGTATTGAGTTACATGCATCCTCTGCTTTATCCCATTTTTCTGTCTTTCAGAACAATGACACAAAAATCTGGTAGTTAGTGAAGAAAATAGTTGTATGGACAAAGCACCAGTAGAAGCATTTTTCCCTTTGTCCAAGATTTGCCAGCAGGGAGCAGGAGTTTTGCCCTCTTCCTGGCTAATATCAACCCACGTTAACTGCTTTCCTCTTTTCTTTTTCCATTCTTGCACACAGCTCAGGTTGCAGAAGAAAAAAAGGAAGAAGAAGTTCCCACTGTATCTGGAAAGGTGGACAAGGCTCAGGGTAAGAAAGATGGATCCAAAGACAGCAAGAAGAAGGATGGTGAAAAGGACCATAAAGAAGGATCCAAGAAAGAAGGGAAGGATGGGGCCAAAAAGAAAGAAGGAGAAAAGGGAGAAAAAGGAGAGAAGGGAGAAAAGGGAGGAAAGGACACTAATGAAAAAAAACAAGGAGGTGGAAAGAAAGGTGAAAAAGAAAGTGAAGCAGCAAAATCAGGAGGAAGCGCCAAAACTAATGGCAAGGCTGGTGGGAATGCCAAAGCCCCAGGAAAGAAGAAGTGACCTTGTTAAAAGACAGTGCTGGCGGTCTATCAGGGAGGACACTGTCAGATCGCTGTGGGTAGAGCTCTGGGAGCAGACAGGACATGCTGTCTCCATATACTCCAGCCGTTGAGTGCCACTGGATGAACGGATTTATTACCTTTTGAAGACCAAGCCACTGTTTTTTTCTTTGCCGACCAAAGGAAAACATGACAATTTGGCTACACAATATCTTGTAAATATATTGCATGGTGCAGAGCTACCATAACAACAACTGGAGCCTGGAGTGAGGATCATGGATTTGGATAAGCATGGAAACGCACAGAGATGAAGATCTAAGCTAATTGGAGGACACGATTCATTTAAAACTCATTCTTCTTGAGGGCCTTAAAGAGTTTGTACTAGTGCTTATCTCCTTCTAAATAAGATTTGCACATGGGTCATTTTAGGGATTAAGTAAATGCTGAATGCTGAAACCCAAAGAATGGAGTTTTCTACGCCATATCTCATGTGTTTCTGGAGAGCGGGCTTGGACACATGGGAAAAAAGCTTTCCTTCCTACTCAGATGCCTCTTTCTCTGGGCTGCTGTAGAAAATACAAAAAACTGCTTATCTCCCAGAAGATTTAACCACATTTTCCTCTTTTCTGATGAAAGACATATAAGTCAGGTGGCAGGAGGATGTGCACAGAATAAAAAAAAACAGACTGCATCTGTGCTGCTGTAGGCAGTAGCTGTCCCCAGTTAATCATCACTTCAGGAAAGGCAGCAGACAAGACCCCACTGGGATGATGGGGACTGGAGAAGCTCAGCATGTTGTAGCAGAAACTCAGAGTGTCAGGGGAGCAGGGCTGAACGCATTCATGGCCTCGCTCTCTCCCTAAGCAATTTTGAAAGCAGGGATTTTGCTACACTTTCGTGTGGCTGCTGTTTATCTCGCCCCCTGGAAAATTTTGAAAAGTATCTTCATCAGAAGCAGCTTTTCTCCTAGTGTGTTTTGTAAATATCTCAGTAATTTGTACCTTAAGATTAACAGCCATGGGTTATTTAGCTAAAAAGCTGATGGGGGGGTAGTTTGCAAGTTATTGTGATGAGTAAAGCTGTACCTATTGTCCTTGCTGTATACGCTGTATACTGGCATGGCGTTGTCTGCTCCACTGGCGAGGAGGGAATTATCTCCAGTAGTTTATTCAGCTGAGGCCCCAGGAGTTGAAATCATATTAGTCCCACTGCTTTCTGTTCACCCTGTAGTTTCAACGCAGAGAGATGATCTGTCGCTGCAAAGATATTTCTCACTTCTCCAATCTTTCCTTGCTCCTCTCTCCTCTCCTACCCAACCCGTCCTGGTAGAAAATGAACCCAGCAAAGTGAGGAACGTGTTTTGCTGCCTTCTTGAGGTCAGCCAGCTCATAAAAGGATGTGAGCTTCTGAAGAGGTGGTGTAAGACTTGAGGGTCAAGGATGGGAAAGATGCTCACAACTGCAGAAATATTTACTAAAACCAAGAACAGTGACAGTTCACTGCCTCCAGGTAGGATCTGCCATGCTAGAGGAGTACAGAGAGAAGTTGGGGCCAGAAATTCTGCCACATACACATACAGAAAAGTGGTTGGAGCCCTAAATCTCCAGCCACTGCAATGATACTCAATGATGGGTGTGAACATGTACGTTAGAGACATCTCTTGAAGTCTGAATCTCAGTCCCACCCCTAATTTTTCAAAGGCTGAAGATGTGTGGGCATGCTGCTCCCTTCTCCTGCAGCTGAAAACAGGGTGCAGTGCTGTTAATCCTGCTATTAATGCTCTTATGGATATGCAGAATGAAGATGCTGACTCAGTCTGTATCTTTTTGGTGAGAGAGGAGCGGATCTATTCCTTATCTGAGAGGTCCAATGAAGAAAATCTGCCCCTTCACTTTGTCATTAATCTCACTGTCACAGAGTAAAATAGTTATTTCCTTAACCCTCTCCTCCCCAATACAACCACTCATTCTCACACACACACAAAAAAAAAGTTAAATAAACCTTCTGCATCAGGACTATTGCAGTCTTTTCAATTCAACGTAATTAATTTCTGCCAAGACCAGGCAGTAAATACATTCAAAGTCTTACATATCAGACCACCAGTTTGTGGTTGTGTCTTACTGAAAAAAAGAAAGTTGTGTTAAAAAAACAAGGTTTTTCCTCTGCGAAGGACCAGCCCTGTGTCACCTGAGGGGATTTATCAATACGTTTCTAAGATGTCACAGTGACAGTTGTATGGTGGAATGAAAGGAACAGAGTACTGGGGGTTGCTGGCTTTTAGGGAAATGTCCTGCCTAACAAAGCTTATCATAAGGTCTGAGATGGGCCCGGGGGGAAGTAAATTTATTGGCATGGTCCAAAACTGCTGGGTATTTTCCCCTGGCTTATATTACAGTGGTCAGCTGGAATCTGAAAACCATGATGGGTGTAAAATAGTACTGTTGGAGTATAGCACGCTGACCAGCAGCAGCTTGGGAGCTGCTTTTTGTACCACCAGATGGAGAAATTGCATTGGAAAAATTACATCCACAGCTGCTGAAGCTTTGCAACATGAGTTCTTAATGACAAAATTTCAGATATGCTGATATCTCCTATAAAATAAGTGAGATCACATGTCCCAGAGGTCAAAAGCAGGATTTAAGATCCAAGACTCACATATCCATGTAGTAACGACTCTTTGATTAGATTAACCAAGTGGTGTTTGCATGTCAAGGGTGGTGTGGAGAAAACAGAGATACTAACAGAAACAGGACTAGGAAGGACTTGCTCGACATATTCCATAGTTTTCCACTAGAGGGGACCTTGTTCTTCCTCTGTAGTGTCTGAGGACAGTTCTAAAGCTAATTTGTGCTAGATGCATTTTGTCTTATTTGTGGTGTTAAATCAAGCCTGGCTTTGGGAACATCTCTTCTTTGGTCTAAAGAAGAATACCGTGACATTGGTTTTTCTACCTGAGCCATCATATTTTCTTCCAGAATTATTCTTCCACTGGTTACTAGAGGTAAGAGCGCAGCTGACAGTAGCTTAATAGCGCAAAGACACTACTGATGTAAGAGACATCAAGAAAATAGTCATTGGCTTTGGTAGATAAAACCCTAGCCAGGTGTACGCAAGAGGATGAGGTAAGGAACATAAATCTGGATAGGCAGGTCGATAGAGGAAATAGGAAGCTGAAGTTTTTCTAATTTAATTCCTGCTTTCTTCGGGAAAGAAGCCTATATTATTTTCCTCCTCCTCCCTTTCCTTTCTGGTTTTGCTTTTAGTATTGATGAAAAGCAGTGAAAAACTAAGCACAGGTACTGGTCTGCCAGAAGGTACTACACACGAGATGCATCTATGGCTAGGTAAATCCATGATACGTTTACACCATTAAATTGCAGCTTTCTCCAAAGGATGAAATCCTCTGGAGAAATTGCAGCTACCCCAGAGACTCTCAAGGAAAGGTATGATCTTTTTGATCTCTCTTTGTGTACTTTCTTACACAGTAGGACTCTGAACAAGAACTGCTGTTTCTTATTGATTAATTCATTATACAGATCTGAATATTAGAAGTGCCTTCAGAAAGTAAACTTCTTGTGCCCACCGTCTCTTTGAGAAGTAGCAAAGAAGAAATCTGGATCACCTGTTTGGACCCATGGAGAACAAACAAGGTCTTCACTGGGGCTGGGAAATTCCCCCTTCCACCAGGTGACATCTGGAGTCCCAAACCTGAGGCAGAGCTGTTAAAACAGGGTTTTTCCTTCCAGTGGCCAAAACAGAAAAGGATCAACACCTGAATGATTCTAGGATTGGAGATGAAGCTTTTCATCTGTGGGTCAGGTTGCTCTTTATGTCACTAACATGGATGGCCATTTTCAAAGGGGTTGTGTAACCTTAGAAAGAGGGGTTTTTTTTAGAAAGAATGAGCTGCAGAAATTCTCCTTTCCCTATTTTTCTTTCCTTCTTTTTTTTATGGGAGAGAAGGGTGGAGGGAAAAACTGTTTTTTTTTGAGCAAGTTCCTGCAAAAGCATTGGGCCAGCTAAACACCCTCATGAAGTGTAACTCCCAAACCCCTAAGGTGTCTTGGAGATGCATTAGACAATAACTGTGAGATAACTCTGGCACTCTACTGTTCCTAATTTAATATGGCATTCTGCATGGCACTCCCCTCATTTCTACACATAGACCCAAACAGGCTTTTATGGTCCTAATCTTTTCTGACTAAACAAAATATGTCATCCTCATTTGCCGAGTCCATGATGAGCTGAGTCCCTTGGTCTGGACTCCTGCAGACTGAGAAGTGTCATGCAGGGTAACTGGGGCATAAAAGGCAATCTGCTTTATGTCAGAAGCAAAACAGGGGACAATAGATGGGACCTGAGCACCGATCTTGTGAAAGAGAGCTTTGTGTACAGTTCCTTAAGATGCTCCAGGGATTTGATCTGAAATAATAGTGGCGAAGCGTCCCTGAACTTTGCTATCTTCTCTTACCATAAAACTGTCTGTTAAAATAAAGTTATTTGCAGGGAGGTCATAAGACACAATAGAAATTCTCCTATTAAAGACAGAATAGAAATTCATGTCCACTTTCAAAATCTGCTGTTGAGAAACTGAAGAGGTGATACAGTGCGGTGAAAGAACGCTTTTTGCTTTGAGGAGAGTGAAGGGAAAAAGGAAAACAAGATATAATGACTTTGGTAATTTGCCTTTTCTTGGTTTGTTACTCACAGCTCTCTTGAGTCTGTGATTCTAGGGAAGAGAAAGTCTCCTTTTGCATCAAGGAGATTCCTCCGGGAAAATCTTCAATCCATATTTGACCTGTTAGTTTACCCTTTCCTGGGCATTTTTGTGCTCTCATCCAAGAAAAGATGCTATTGGCTAGTCAAATGCCAATGGGTTACTGGATTTTGGTGGCCTTTGGACAGATAACCTATTTTTAAGATCTTCTCTGGTGTGTTTGTTTGCTCCATGGGGTCTGCAGCCATTTGGAGCCCTCACTTCCAAGCACTTTAGTGGCTGGTCCTGCCTTGCTGTCTCATTATTTTTGCTCTCAAAAAATGATGCCCATTGTGGTTGCCTGTAGCCGATACTATTTCTAGCATTTGAGGACTTCTTGCCATCCTCTTGCACACGAAAAGTCTGTCTGTTCCTGACTGTATGGGCTGTGGACTGTTCCTTCATTTGAGGAGGGATGGCTTTGAAATGAAACGCCCTGAAGCAGAAAGTCAGCTCTGTGCTTTGCAACGAGGGTCTGTCCCTTGCTGTTTGTCCTTCCTCCTAATGTAATGTTGCTCGCCCTCCAACCCAGCCTCAAACTGCTTAGCTCTGAAACTCAGTCACATCGCTTCCTTTGCTCAAGAGATAGCTTATGGGGTCTTTCTCCATAGGCAACACATTCAGAATACCCATTTAATAAGTTTAATTTACAGGCTTTCAAATATTCCCTGGATCCATGCTATCACACAGTGCTGTACCTTACTGATGCCAATGTTTCCATATGGGGATTATGATTTCTTAAAATTCCTTTTAAACATCCCTGGAGACTTTATATATAAAGACTTCCTGTAAGAGGACAGGGAGCTTAATACAGAGGGAATGAAACAGGAACTTCCATTTTCACTAGAACAGGGCTTGACTCATAAATGAAACACACTCCTGCTCTCCCCCACCCTGTCCCAATCCCATTTCCCCCCCACCCAGCCCATAAAACAGACCCTAGGATCAAAGCCCCATGTGTATAGAAATAAAGACTAATCATTTAATTTCTGTGGCTTTCTATCTGATGAGTTGCCGAGCTGAGAGAGGGACAGAACTGGATAGAATGTGTAGTCAGAGGTGAGCTGTTGGGGACAGCAGCTACATAGCTGAGGGGAAGGACACATTCACTGAGGGTCACTTGTGTTGTATGTTTCTGGTCATTAATGAAAGGGCTTAACACACATTTCCCCTTTTAATTTTCTCTCTTAGTCTGAGAGGTATGAAGCTTGGCTGAGCTGATGCACTGGGTGGTGACATGTGGTTGAGAAAGGGAGATACCAGGCATATCTTGTCCATGACAGTGCCGTTGGGAAACCTCTCTCCTGGGCAACCTTTCTCCTGACAGACACAGACTATAAGGCAACAGCAAACAGCATCAGAGGCATATGGGCCCTTCAGCTCCATGAAGCAATTTCCAGGAGATCTATGTACTCCATGGGACCATCTCCATCCCGTGCAAGAAACAGGCGTGGCTTTGACTGCCCTAGACCTTTTTGGGGGGATCAAAACCAACCATCTTTGAGGCATGTTTAGAAATATAGCATGCTTTTGTTTTTATCTCTTGCCGTGCTGGAGACATAAAGTTGAAAGAATTAATCCAAAAAAATCGTTTTTTAACGCTGTCTCTATTATGGTAAACACCAGAGCCTTACAGGCTTTCTGAGGCCTGCCATCCATACCAGGTCTGAATCACAAGTTCTCCCACACCTCCAGATGTAAACCCAAGGTCCTTCTGAAATCCCATCTTCCCTGAGCAGGATGAGTTGTGTGATGTATAAGTGAGTTTCAGGCTATGAAGCCTTTGAGCTCCGAGAGGCAAGAGAGGAAGGAACATATACAAGTCAGCATGGACACTGCAGGGATAGAATCAAGCTGACATCTTTGCCAGCATGGTCCTTATCAGCCCACGCGGGGTTGCTTAAACAGCCTGCTGTGAGGAAATGAGCTGGATGAGCTCTGAATGCAGATTCCCAAAGGCAGATGTGGAGCGTAGGAGTACAGCCTGCAAACAAGCCCCCTTCCAGAAAAGGTTCCTTGAAACAACAGGACCTGGGCCAGAACTTGCTTTAGGTACAAGCAATTGTCTGGGGACCTATAATTTGCAGGGATGGAAAGACGTAACCCATCCAAGCTTCCATTCCTCACATCAAACCAGCAGCTTGTGGTGACTGTGCTGGATTGTGCACCTGAAAACATTGAAAGGGAGATGTCCATGGTGGAAGTGACAAGGGGACGGGGGTAAGACTTTGGTTTCATGGGACTGGGAATGGGTCAGGGCCTAGTTCACTGAAGGAGTGTATGAGAGGGACGGGGGGGAAGAGGTCAGCAGCCTGGTTTGGTTGAGTTCAGATATGATATGATCAAAAAGGGCAAATAAAGCTTTTTCATTTGGTTAAACAGTTACATTTGCTTTTCACAGGATCATAGAATCATTTAGATTGGAAAAGACCTTTAAGATCATCAAGTCAAACTAGTAGCAAAACACTGCCAAGTCCACCGCTAAACCATGTCTCTCAGCACCACAACTCCATGCCTGTTACATACCTCCAGGGATGCTGACTCCACCACTTCCCTGGGCAGCCTGTTCCAATGCTCGATAACCCTTTCTGTGTAAAAATGTTTCCTAATATGCATCCTAAACTTCCCCGGGTGCAACCTAAGGCCATCTCCTCTTGTTCTATAAACTGTTCCTTGGGAGATGAGACCGACTCCCCCCCTCACTACACCCTCCTTTCAGGGAGTTGGAGAGAGCGAGAAGGTCTCCCCTCAGGCTCCTTTTCTCCAGGCTGAAGAACCCCAGGTCCCTCAGCTGCTCCTCATAAGACTTGTGCTCCAGACCCCTCCCCAGCTTCATTGCCCTTCTCAGTGTCTTTCTTCGAGTGAGGAGTCCAAAACTGAACAGAGCTGAGAGTATGCACCTTTAAATCTTGCTTTGGATCTTAGTGATCTTAGTTTGATCCCTTGCTGAGGTGTGCATAGCAGAGGAAGGAACACCAGATGGGACCTTTTTTACCTTGCCCTGTGTAAAGGCAAGGTAAAAAAGAACCTCCCCCAGATATGGACAGCAATAGAAAAAAAGCTAGAAATTCATATCTAGAGGGAGCAGAGCTGCAGCTTTGACTTCAAAAGCAACTGTGGCTAGACAGTGCTAAGCTAGGTAGCTGGGAAAGGGCAAAGAAGTTCACTGATCCAAGGAAGGAGATGGTAAGCAGCCTGACTATGTGGAAAAAATTTCCGGGCAAAAAACCCAAAAAAGGCCTAGACATATGGCAATAGTAGAAGCACGGATCCAACACCTTGACTTTCACAGTCCAGTTATTAATGTCTGTAATATAACAAAGAACAGTCCAAGTATACACAGTCATCAACTATGGGCAAAAATTCTGGTTTTCATTGCACTATGCTGGTAAAGATATGAGCCAGCCCCCATTCCCTGGTCCAGAAGCCATCTGCCCCACCAGGGCGTCCATCCATGAAGCTGGATTCCGAAATGGTCTGATTGCATCCAATTTGCGCAGTTGGATTGTGATAATGCCTGAACAATACCCAGGAATTGTTTTTTGGAAGATATTAGTTGACCTGGGCCAAAACCATGTTAGAGACTGGGCTAAAAAGTTAACAGCATAGGTGGTATTAGAACAATGTTTGGCCCATCTCCTGGTCTTGTTGAGTTGCTGATATAAAGACAGTCAATGTTAACAGTTCCAGCAAAGGCTGATTGAATTTGTAGATCATGGCAGACACCACGTACATGGGGTTGTCTCTTCTTTTGTGGGCTCGTTAGGTATATTGTTCCCTGATACCTTGAGGAGAAAAAAGCTTTGCTTTTTGCAGTGTTTTAAAGGTCCACACCATTGCCCACAGAGCCGTGTAATTTCAGTCCTGCCATAGCTCTGTAAAGGTTCCCCACTACCCATCAGAGTTATGTCCATGCTACAGATGTCTGTCTCCCTCTAAAACCCGATTACTCTCTCTCTCCCTGACTACCTGTTTAGAGTACACGGGACTTTCCCTGCCCTAGAAAGGGCTCAAGAAGGAAATTAGTGGACTTACTGACCTTCCTGTGTTCATCTCTGGCTCTGCTTTGCTTTGAGAATAGAACAACCTCAAAGGACTCAGAACTTGTGAGTACTTTATAAACTTTATGCACCACAAGAAGAATCACAACATTTGCTGTGGGGGATGACTTTTAACTCCAGCCTTTGAAAAACGATATAGACCGGATGATATGACCGCCATGAATATCATCGATCTCTGGGCACAGATTGCATTTCCACATCCTTCATTCCACATCCAGCAGCCTTTCAAAGGTCAGAACAGAGAAAAGCAAAACACTTTCACATGAAAATCTAGCCATCCATCAGAAAATCAGCTTGATAAAAATGGTGAAATTCTAAATTTTCTCTTCCTCTCTGGTTGTGCCCAATGGCTTCCAGATTGCATACATTTGATTTAAAAAATGAAAGATGTGCTTCCCCCTCCCCTAATTACCAGGGACACAAATTCAGTGTTGGATGAAAAACTTTTGTATGTGCCTCAAGTCCTCCCCAAAAGTTCTGCTACTGGAATTTGGCCAACCATTTTGTTGATGATGCATGAGCTGGAACTGAATGGAGATGATTTTTCCATTAACGGCTTTGGCTCTGCAGAACCAACAGGAGTAAAATATTAGTTTTGCTTGCTAAAGAATCCGCTATGACTCAAAGACACAATGAGACAGATCTTTGGGGAAAGAGGCTTATGTTCCTAGAGAATCACTTTCCTAACTATAACCATACCAGTTCTCAAAGCTCTATACAAGTATTTTATGTTTCGTATTACAGACCGTCAAGAGTCCAAAGGTTCAGACCTCCAAAAGTCCTTGAAAGATTTGGAGCAAACAACTGAGTATTCTGTCAACAAGATTTGTACTTTTTTCTCTACAGAAAATGTTGATCTCAACTAAGAAATAGATTAAAAAAAAATAAGAACAATCAGTGTTGGGGCATTGTTTGAATTTTTTTAAGTCCTTGACTGCATGAAGAGAGTGGAAGAATAGAAGAGTGTTTCTCTATTAGAAGAAAAAATTCATTCTGAATGCATGTTAGCTATGGAACAGTGAGGACCTTGGTGAAGTTGGAGGTTTTGGAACCTGGTAGCCACCCAGAATGGAGGAATACGTCTGTCTATCACCTTATGCAAAAAAAGCTGCTGTATTGGGTGGTGCTTAACAAAGAGGCTATCACCACCTTCTTATTCCTCCTTTGGTGTGTTTCTGCCTCTGTTTAAAAGGAAATAAGTAGACTAAGGTTCTGTATGAAGTTACACACGAAGGAGGACATTCATATTGCCTGGACACAGAGACCCGCAGCAGAGAAGGTGGTGATACAAGAAGTTCATTCCTGACCTGGAGGTAGCAGCTTGCCCTTTGTTCTTCCTCCAGTGCTCAGGAAAGATCATTCCCATGACATTCATTGGGTAATTAGGAGAAGATGTGAATGATGTCTCTACATAATTATTCACTTTCAAGGTCCTTGGTGGCAAGCTTACCTGAGACAAGATTTCCTCTCCTGGTGGAATGGTGACACCAAAACTTGGTGTGTGATCGCTGCATCTGTGGTGGAATCCCCTGCACTGACAAGTGGGTCATGTTGTTCCAGAAGGATCAGAGTGCAGTTGGGCATAGATTGGTGTTTAGCCTCTTAGTGTTTTGAAGCACATTAGTCAGGTACATGATTTTAGAGATGCATCTTGATATTAATATTTGCTGCACCCAAAGATATGCCGAGAAGTTATCTGACACACCACTTTTTTCATATGTGGTTGTAGTAACAGTGGAATGTGGCCCTTATTTTGTCACCACCTGCTTATTTTTCATTTTAAAAGAGGGAAATTGCAGCTGATCAAAATCATGTTTTGTAAACCATTTAAAAAGGTTTAAGCATCCAGCAATGTTCGGCTTAAGGGCGGGAGTGACACTTATTCACTGAGTCTTGCAGAGGTGATCCAAAAAATTTGCTTTTATCTGTGTGTGTGTGTGCGCCTTTGGGTCTGCTCCAGACTCATTCATCACGCAGTAACTTCACGCAGCAAAAAAGAATCTATACCACAGGAACATGTAGGGGCCTCCACAATGTTATGTTGCATGAACATCTACTACAAGTGGATTCTGCCCTGAATAGCTACAAATCTAAACAGGATGGCAAAAATAATAAATAGACAGACAGGAAACATCTTCCCTTTCAAGTATTCATTTGTAGGGATTGGGGGTAAATTTATAGAATCATAGAATAGTTTGGATTGGAAGGGACCTTAAAGATCATCAAGTTCCAACCCCATATCATGAACAGAGACGCCTCCCACTAGACCGGAAGAATTTGCTGATGGCAAGCTAAAATACAGAATACTGTTAGTCTCTTGGCTGGAAAAAAAAACAAACAACAAACACAAAAGCTCCCAACAGAACAAAAACTTTAAAAATTCCCAAACCATCTCCTCTTTTGGAGCTCCACCTTTCTTTGCACCAACCAGGCATAGCTGATAATATTTACTAAAAATTGTTTTTAACTTCAGCTCTTTATTTTTAGACAAATGGGGATTATTAAATTGAGATTAACTTTTGTTGCTTTGGGTTTCTCCAGTCTCTATTGTCTGCAAGAGTTCAGAACTCTACTGTAACTTTAGAGTACTAGCAAGGGTTGGGAGGGGGAAAAGGACTGTCTATTTTTTTTGTTTTCTCTTGGTGTATTTGATCTGGTTATCTAAATTCTCTTAATTGCAGCAGTGGCCAGTTAACTGCACGATTTACAGAATATTTCTTATGAAAAAAATAAAAAATGAAACAATTGCAACAAACTATGATTTCTTCCCCATTCAGTGTTAGTCTGGTAGAAAACCTTAATACATGCCACAGCATGGGACAAAGGATTACACAGGGTCATCAGAGACACTCCCTAGTACGATGGATATTTGCATTTTCACCTTGAGCAAGGAATTCCTTCAGGGACCCATCTCGGTGGGGATAAGTCCCTCAGGCAGAAGAATGCACAGCTGTTATGACTCCACTTCTGTCCTATTAAGAACCAGAATAAGTAGCTTTACAGTCTTTCTTTCAACGCAAATATGCCTCCGAATCGGCTGATTCTCATGAGGCATAACTGATTACAGGAGGTTTACATCTTGATTCATTACAATTGAGGAAGTTGTAATGCTTGGCACCCGCTGAGGATTTATCTATCTCCAGAAATGTAGCCAAGGGTGAACAGAGGCAAATAAAGTTTATCCTCTTCTAATTTGGGCAACTGGCAGTTTACAGCTCCATGTGGTGGGCCTGGAATACCAAACAAGTGAGTTTATACGATTGTTTATTGACTCCCACACAAGAGTCCTGTGCCAAAAGAGAACAAATTTGTCTTTATCGCTCCAAAAGACAAAGCCTGGCTGATCACCACATGTCAGGTGGAGCAGAAAGCTGAAACAATCAGGCCAGAAACGGTTTGCAGCCTCTTCTGCTAGGGAAGAGCATGCTTCTATATAACTTTAAGCATTTTCCTGTGTGGGGGTGAACTGGAGTAAGGCAATGACCTCAAAAGGCGGCTGGGGGTGGCCATCAGGTTGACTCACACCTATCACTGTAGGCTCAAATGGGAATTATGCCCAGACCTGTTTTTGCAGCTGATTTTAAAGCACAGTCTGGTACCCAGGAAATCCCTCTAGTCTTTTTTTTCCCCTCAGGTTTTGTATTCTGCCTGCTGATGAAACCCCCCCTTGACACACCAGGAGGTTTGGAATTGATAGCCATGCTCCGAACCATATCAGCTTCCACATTTTCTGTTGTTCTTGTCGTTACGAGAGACTTCACTGCTTCAAAACATCTTCCTTTGGCTACTGCATTTGTAAGAGGCAGAACATTTCCTACCTGGCTTCCTGTTACGCTCACGCAAAGTGTTTTGATGATTTGTTTCTTTTTATGGCTTGAAGGTGGTTAGGAATAATTTGCAACCACAATGATGAAAGCCAGGATAAGTGAATTCTGGAGGCAAGAAAAAAGAACACAAAAGCAACTCTCCATACACAATTCATTAATGTTTTAATGAGATAGCAAAGATGATTCTGTATCGTAATTATAAAGGAGACATTTGTAGTTTTTCCACAAAGAGGCTGGAGTATTTTAATTTTGTTAGCGTTAGGCGTATGCTGCCGGTATATTTATCAGAAGAAAACACAGAAAGACCTTTTGAAATCTCACTGAAATTGAGAGGGAAGTTTTCCCCTGACTTTAACGCAATTTGGATCAGGTACAAAACAGTTGTTACTTAGCCACTTTACAAAAATTTAAAAATTGAATACAAAGCATCTGCAAAGAAAGAACTCTTAACGAGCTTTGCTGGTACAGAGCATACAGAGCCTACAGAGTTCACACTCTCCAGTTCTAGGGATGAACACATCAATTGCTCATGTAGCCAGGGTTTTAGGAAGATGTTTGAAGGAATTTCAGACATCATCCAGTCTATTCCCCCATTCAGCTAGCATTAATTACACCAACAATAGTTCTGACAGCTGGTTTCCTAAGATAGTCCCAAACTGCAGGACTTTCCCCATCATCAGTCAGAATTCAGTTTAGGGAATCAGAATTTTCCAACGTTCCCCTAAGCAATGGAATTAGGATCCACTGATTTCTAGGTCTTCCTCCACTGTTTGATATCAACCCACAGTGGTTTTGAAAAGACAGGCAATTCCAACAGATGCTAAGTAGCCAAAATTTCCTTGTATTTATGGCAAGCAGGATATGGTCATACAGAATCATTAAAGCTCTGAGCACCATGGGAGACAGTGTCATTGGTACTGTATCAAACCATAATATTAAACAAAAGTCTGCATTGAAAATTGATCAAGGTAACGGGATTCTTTGTCTTCCTTTTTGGTGCTGAAGCTGACCTCAGTCAGAGCACGTGGTGGGAGGCAGCTGGGAAAATTGCTTCTGTGAGGAGAGTAGCTTATCCAGTGTGTGAATAATTCACAAATTCTCAAGAAGCATTTGGATGGGTGAACTGAGAAATGGGAAAAAAAAATCACTGGAATATATGAAAAATCACCAAAAATGTCTTGGGGTGGATATAATTGAGGACTAATTAGTCTGAGTATAACTTAACAACGTTTTCTTTCTGCAGCACAACAACCCAGGATGCTCAGAGAACCCTGGTACAGGAGGCAGAGACATGAGTTGCCAACAGCCAGCTGACTCCTGTGACAGATGGTGCTGTGAATTATAGGAGAGAAGGTGTTTCTCTTCAAGAAGTCTGTACAGTCATCACTGAGGTGGACTCATGTCCTACTGCTGTGCTTCATCTTTAACTTCAAGGGATCTGGACAAACCTCCAGCTTTTACAGCTGATAGAAAGATGAAAGGTGAAGTCTTGCTCTCTCCAGGGTCCATTTTCCACAGATGTTAATTTGTTATCTATTTTCTGGCACAACTGTGCTATGTACTTGACAGAGACTAGCAGGATTCACTTGCAAGAAGTAAACAGCAAGTGAGAGATAATCTTTGCTTGACAAATTGAATTGCTTGCCAGTCCTGAGTGATGCTCTGTATCTTCCACTTCTCCAGTCTTGGAGAGTCTTTAGTCTTTTCCACAAGCGGATGTTCCTTTTAGTACTGCTTTTGCTCACAATCATCAGGCTGCACACGAAGGAGCTGTTGCCCGGCCACTTGGTGTTAGTGGCAATGCATGAAAAATCACATCTCTGATCAAAAATGGCAGGAAAGACTGAAAGGGGGTTATAAGGGGGTTATAAGGCAGCTGAACCTCTTATTTCAGCCCTGAGGGAGGAAAGGCAGATTCCTCACAGCTCTAAGTCCTGTGGTATCAGGACTTTCCTTATGGTACTTGCTTTTGGGTCACAGAATCATAGAATCATAAAACCATAGAATCATAGAATCATAAAATCATTAAGGTTGGAAGAGATATTTAAAATCATCAAGTTCAACCATCAACCTAATACTGCCAAGTTACTACTAAACCATGTTCCTCATTGTCTACTCATCTTTTAAATACCTCCAGGGATGGCCACTCAGCCACTTCCCTGGGCAACCTGTTCTAGTGCTTGAATGGATGAATAGCTGAATGATGAGGGTGAAAATCCCTGTTATTTTTCCTGTTAATAAAAGTAGTTGGCAGCCACTCCTGATAAGACAAGTCAGTTGATGGGAACTCTGTGAAAAGTGACACCAGAAAGCCAGAAATCCTTTGTTTTTTGGGCATTGTACCCTCTTTTGGAAATGGATGTGTGAGGGGACCAAAGGATAGAGGTTGAGGAATTGGAATACCTCGAAAAGATATTGGGAGAGCACTACTGTCACAACTATAATATCAGGAAGAAATTCTGTGCTGTGAGGGTGGTGAGACATTGGCCAAAGCTGCCCAGAAAAGCTGTGGCTGCCCGTCTCTGGAGGTGGTCAAAGCCAGGCTGGACAGGGCTTTGAGCAACCTAGTGTGGTGGGACATGTCCCTACCAATGTCAGATGATTAGAACTCAATGATCCCTTCCAACTCTTACCATTCTATAATTATCTGATCTCTTCGTGCTTTCCAAGAGATAATCGAACTGATACGGATAATGAGGGCACATGAGACCACATCAGGAGACATGGTCTTCAGTCAGCACTGGCAGGACTGGAGCAGCATGACAAGAAGTTGTATTGGTGGCACATGGGGACTCATCAGGGGTGCAGGCTGGTGACAGAGCACCTGAGCTAACAAAAGCTTGCAGGTCTGTAGGTCCATGCTGGAAGATGAATTTCCAATTCTAAGGGCAACACCAGACCCAAGATTTCTCCTGGCTGAGCAGGATTCAATGCATATATTCCATCATCTTTGGCATGTGACATCTTTCTGATCACCAAATGAAATCTTTCTGAATCCTTCAGATGATCAGCCCATTTTAAACAAGTAGCAATGTTTGTCTTCATTGCCTGCGGCATCTTACTTGCTCTATGTTTCCCTCCCCAGTTTTACTCATTCTTATCTTCCTGTGTTGTGTTTTCTCCAGCTTGTGTGCTTTCAAGGCCAGGTAACCACTGTGCCGGCAAAACCCGTGTAAATCCATGGCACTGAATCCAGGGATACTGAATACGTAGAGTACTCTTGAAGTACAGGTACTCTTGTTATTATGATTTCACCAACACCTTCAGCTTAACCATAGAGTCTCAAGCATATAATGACAGCCAGGATGCTTCACTACTCTTTTGTGTGAATCTCTTCTGAAATTCTATCAAACCATTCCTTTTGCTCTGTTTGTTTGTTTGTTTTTTGTTGTTTTTATCTATTTTGTTCTGTCTAGGTCAGAAAGATGATTCCCTGGGAGAAAAAACAGTCCCTGTGTTTTTCTTAAAGAAAAGATAATCAGAGGACAACTGTTCTAAAAGGGAAAAAAAATTATGTAAGGTAAAAAAAAGGCTTTATAGCAACGTTGTAGTCAAAGCAGCCCCTTTCCCCTTTGCAGTAACGTTTTGTTCTATGTGTTCCAAAGAGCTCTGAGTATCTAATGTATGAAAATACAAAAACCATTCCTTCACTTGCCAAAGGTCATAGCATGGTAATGTTCATAGCAGATGACATTTGTAATTCCTTGTGATTCTTTTTGATTCCTACACTGCTTTTTTCAGGATGATACCATATCTATAAATAGTGCAGTTTTGGCACTTACTGTTTAAATTGCTTCCTTTTCCTTCTTGACATTCAGTACCTTTTGTCTTCCAGGTGAAGGTGAGCCAGCCCCTCAGCATGCCCCATCTTATGTGGGAAAAGAAATATCAATGAAAAATACAGTCCTTTCATGCAGTCAATATCTGGTCAAGCACCTTCAGACAAATGCTTTGATGCTGAACTGAAGATCTCCATCTTCAGCCAGTAAGCTAGGTTTCCCAAGGAGCGGGAAAGCAGCCACCATGCTCTGGTTTTGTTCTATCCACAGCCACTTAAAGTATTTTCATCCTTCTCAGTTCCTTCCCAGTAAACTCGGACCCGGTCATCCTAGACTCCTTTGTTTGGATGATCAGTACTCATTCCTCACTGAAGACTGGAAGAAACATGGTCTACTTTCCAGAACACGTTCCTTCCATAACACTGTCCTTATGTTCTTCAAGGGTGAAAACTGAGTCACTGAATTTAGTATAAGTCAAAAAACACTGACAGGGAAGATATTTGAGTGCTATTTACATCTGCTAGTTAATTGGCTGTTGCCTGTGCAGTAGCAGTTGCTAGACACTACCAAGGAAATAGTGCCCTCAGAGAAAATTATCTCCCCTTGCAGTCACCTGGGAAATATGTTATTTCTGATAATGCTATGCATATATTATGTGGGAAGGAAAGTATTCAATCTGTACTTTTGCCTACAGGCATGTTGTATTGATTCTACTCTTACCAATATATCATTTATTTATTCCAAGTCAGCTCAGCAAGACCAGTTTTGGGAAATGAGTTGCATGATTTGCTTCCAAAAAAAAAAATTATCAGGTTATATTTCTTCTAAGATTAATTTTATCTCAAGTCTGGACAAAAAAGGTGCATTAAAGAGCATTGGTCTTCTTTTTTTCAGTTAACTGTGGAAAATTTACTCTCAACAGACCTGCTTGCTCATTAAGAAACACAGAAGGATAGAAACTGATGTTGGGGTGGGTATCTTGTGAGCTTTTTGCTATGCAGAGGAAGGCCTGAAATTGGAAATCAAAAAACTGAGGTGACCAAGTTCAAAGGTGCAACGTCATTCCCTTTAAGGTAGCATGTGGGAGAGAACAATAATTTTATATTAAGATAATATGTGGGAGATACCCTGAAATTTCCATAATTCCAAGGCATGATCAAGAGACTCTTCCCCATTTCAAGCCCATGGGGTGCAGGCTGAGGTAAGAACTCAGAGCCTTCAGTCCAACTCACGGCCTAAATCGTGTGTGGACCCTTTCTATCATATGTAGATCAACGAGACTTCCAACGGCCAATGCTAAAAATAAATCATGGATGCAAGCCTATATCTCTGCTGGTTGCTTTGTTCATTGTCACCTAGAACTACCTGAAAAAAAGATTGTAGTGAGGTGTAGGTTGGTCTCTTCTCCCAAATAACAAGTGAGAAGAAAGATGAAATGGCCTCAAGTTGTACCAGGGGAGATTTAGGATGGATATTATGAAAGATTTCTTCACAGAAAGGGTTTTAAAACATTGGAACAGGCTGCCCAGGGAAGCGGTAGAAACATCACCCGTGGGGGTATGTAAAGGACAAATAGACGTGGTGCTGAGGGACACATTTCAATGGTTGTTTTGTCAGTGTCAGGTTAGTTGATGGACTTGATGATCTTAAAGGTTCCTTCCAACCTAGGCGATTCTATGATCTTTGTGTGACAACTATTGTCAGAGACGACAGTATTCAAGGCTCACGGGACCACAGGGCTGATATTCTGTTTTACACGTCCTCCGTCGCTTAAGCCCCAGGTAAATCTCTGTCTCATATACGTTATATACCTGACACTGTGAGATTCACACTGCACTTGCTGTAATGGATGAAGGCTGCACTGGAAAAAGCTTTTTTCTTTGCTATGGGGACCTGGTAGGTATCAGGGGGACTCCAGCAAGGTGTTGGCCCCACCATGTGTGTCTATAGCTTTCTTGTGCAAAGGAGCAGGAGGGCAAGCAACTGGTTGCCTCTTTTCTGGCTTGTCAGCAGTGGCACAGGAAGCTCCAAACACGGTGTGCAGGTGGTGGTTCAGGGAATGGGAAGGATGTGGCCAGCAGCAGCAGCTATCGCATACGCTTCCCTTAAGATGCTCACACTTCTGCGTGGGAAGGTGGCAAAAGCTCTTCCTCCCACCACCCGTCTCCAGCTTATGTGGTGAGACCCAAGGCAGAGTCAAAGTTTGTCACCTTTTCCAAGTTGCCTCATTTTGCTTCCTGTTTTAAGCACCTACAGCCAAAAACACCTTGTTCTGAGAAAATAACAGCTTCCAGCGGGATTGCTCAAGCAGATTTCAAATGAAGGCCTTTTAGTGCTGCTGCCGTACCAAACCCTTCAACTAAGACCAGCATGCTATCTCCATTAGTTGATAAGAACAGGAGCCTTTTACCCACCTCTTCAGCTGAACACCAAAAAAGCACTTAACGTGAGACGTACACTTGTTTCTTAACTTCGTGTTCCCATACATCTGACTGTTTGAGTGTTTAAAAGCATCGTATCGTGTGTGAGACACTCAGAGCTGGGGTCATCCCTGCAATATAATTCATCCTCGCTGATGACCTGCTCAGCATGACATTTGCTTGGTTACTCCGACGACTGTGGTGTGGGATCAGGGATGCAACCACAAAGCAGAGCTCAAATACTGGGCTGAATACAGTTGAACTCAGCACTCTCAGCATCTGGGCTTGACGACAAGTTTGCATTTGTAAAAGAACTATTTTGATGGAGCAATGGATAAGTGGGTAATGGAAATTGGTGCATATTAATACCAACTGAGTCAAAAAAATGCTTTTTAGCTAAAAGAAAGCAAGGCCTTAAATTCACTGCACTCTTAATATGTCAGTCTCCTTTTCCATTATTTTCACACTAGCTAAATTTTGGACTTGTTTTTGTTGAGCCATGCATAAAAGCAACATTTCTTTTTTCACACAACATTCATCTACTTAATATTATGCTACAATTCAAGCTTCCTCTTTAAGTAGAAAGCTATTAGAGCCCACTCTTCCATTCAGTGTCTAAGCCCCAGACACAAGAGAAATTAGCTACAAACACAGCTGGAAGCTTAATTTGGTGCTGGCCCGAATGCACATTAAACAATGCAAATGTTATAAGATGGTGTTATAAAACACAGCTGCACACCAGAGCATTTCTCACTGCCTGAGGAATCTCACCTTTGCAATGCAAGTCGCTGCCTTCCAGAAGTTCAAATTGAAGAATAGCACTCAGGTTGTTAAGAGCTACAGCACTTTTTGCACAGCGATAGTAACCCTGATTGCAGGTGTCATATGGTCCACCAAGATGGAATAACTGGCTCATACGTCTGAGCTGCTGGAAGACCTGTTGTTACCTGCTGAGCCGAGTAATTGTATCTGCCTCCTTCCCTCACAGTGGGTCAGAATAGAAATACCCAGACTTAAAGGTTGGGTTGCATTTAGCAATTGACACAGTGGCCCTGGAGATAATGGAGCTGCTCAGCCTTTTCCCATGATGAGCAGGAGAGGGCATTTTAGGCATGGTGCAGAAAAGGTAGTCCTCCACAAGGAGGAGTGTTTACCCTATGCTCACTGGCATTTCTGTCTGCACCCGTTTCACATGGTGAACTGTTCCAGCCATACAGAGTGACAGAATGGTAGGGGTTAGAAGGGACATCTGGAGATCATCTAGTCCAACCCCCCGGCCACAGCAGGTTCGTCTAGAGCAGGTTTCACAGGAATGTGACCAGGTGGGTTCTGAGGTGTCTCCAGAGACAGAGACTCCACCACCTCTCTTGGCAGCCTGTTCCAGGGCTCTGACACCCTGAAAGTGAAGAAGTTCTTCCTCATGTTTACATGGAACTTCCTATGGTTGTGCCCATTCATTCTTGTCCTGTCCCTGGGCACCACTGAAAAAAGACTGGTGCCATCCTCCTGACACCCACCCATTAAGTATTGATAAGCATTGATAAGATCCCCCCTCAGTCTTCTCCTCTCCAGACTAAAAAGACCCAATTCCTTCAGCCTTAGGAGTGTAGCCTCTAGCCTCTCCCATAGGAGAGATGCTCCAGGCCCCTCATCATCTACCTTTGTACCCAGTGTTTCGTTATCCTCCACCTCCCCGCTCTTTCAACTTCTCTCTGTAGCTCGTGTCTCTTCCGCACCTGGCTGACTTCTTCTCTTTCCAGGAATATTTCTAAGTTATCATAAAATCCTTTGCTCATGTTTTCTTGAAACCACACGATTTTGCAGGCAAGTGCTAAGACATTAAACTCAATACAGCACCAGCCCTCCAAGAATGTAGCCGGCTCTCATCACTGATTGGTCCAAGTTTCTCAGGCAGGAGTTTTCCGTTGGAAAATGCTGTCTATGCAGTGCTGCAATGTTCTGCAGGAAAGTGATGACTTCTTTAAGACTGTCAGTGGAAAGCAGGCGATCAGGTTTTTCTACTGGTCTCCTGCCAGCCCACCTTCCCAGGCATTCTGGAATCACAGACACCTCTGTAACATCCAACCCAGGATCCAGGCTGCTAACTTTCCAGCTCTCCAGGCACAAGGGATGGTATGATGGTCCACTTGTTTCCACAGTGGACCAGGGCCTGGTACCTTTGCTCCTAACTTCTTCCCTGACAAGTTTCATGGATATCTGTCACAGCTGTCTTTGTTTTCCTGGCTTCATCAGTATCCAGACTCCACTCCTGTCTTCTAACCAGCTGTGCAAAGCCAAGAAGAATAAATATTCAGAGATGGAGGTTTCTCCAAAATTTACTACCTTTATGGGAAAATTAGAAGAGACAGTGAAAATGAAAACCTGCCCAGTTAAAAATTTTCAGGAGACAAGGCAAATTCAAGGTGGTTTGTTGATCATGAAAATATTTTGATTTAATTCCTTTCTCTTTCCACAAAGCATGAAAAGTTTGGCCATATTTTCTATGGGATAGAATTTGCTATGATATTCACCGACAATGTCTTTCTAAATGTTCTCCACCAGGTTGGTTTTACGCACAAGACCTGCACCCACACATGCATCAAACCATTGCTAGAGAGCTTCAATGTTGACAGACTAACATTTTGTGGAAAATATCCCTTCAGATTGTTGGGAAAATGCCACCTCTTTTTTTTTTCCCCCATAGCTGACTTGTGGTATATTTGACAAACCAACTCTTTCTTCTGATTCAATCCCAACCAGCTTGCCAAACTCACTGGATCTCAGGCCAGCCTTTTCTCAAGTTTCTTTTATCTAGGGAAAATGAAGCAGCTTTAAATAAATGGAGTTTGAATCAGTGATAACCAAAATGATCGTTTTGCCTTACAGTTCAGATTTTCAAAAGGAAGTGGGATAAAATATAGGGACTAAAGAGCAAAGACCGGGATCACAAGCAGAAGGCAGGTCAATAATCAGGAAACCAGAAAGAGAACAGAAGAGTGAGAATGGGAAGCTGGAGGACTGGAGCACACCAGAAAAAGTTGCACACCCTGCTGAGAAGCAGTTTGAAGCTTAGCTGTTGTTTATTCTGGTATCATCCATGCCGCAGGACCCCTCTTGTGGGGTCCATGTCCTTTTGATCTCCAGTTCTGTGAAACAGAACGTATTGCTTTTTCTTGTAAGTTCTTGTGGAAAATACCTAGCAGTAAGTTAGTAGCGCCTTCTGGATATCACTTTGAGAAAATGGATTGGTTCCCTTTTTGTCTTTTTTTATTTATTTTAAATTATTTCTTTTTTTTTCCTCTTTATTGCTTTTACTCCAGCAGGAGGAAATTAAGGAGAGAACACTGAAGATACGGCATGACACCACTTTTATGGATGAACACATTTAAGGATGCTTTTTTTGTGGATCAGAAAATTGAATTTACTTTTTATGTAAGCAGAAATAGTAGCCACAGTGTGACAAATGGACAAGGAATGTTCTAACTTCAGAGATCAACAAAGCGATCTGTGAAATGTTGGCTTTTTTTTAGCATCAATCTGGATTGATTCTTCTGATGAATGAGTGTGGTCTTCCTTTCTGATGATTCTTGATATCCTAAATTTAGGAGAAAAATAAGAATAACTCCAAAAAAATGACATATAGTCTTCCTTCCAAATGTACCTTATCATTAGACAGATATACAGTGTATAGATTATTATGAAGCCCATAATCACAGACTTTATGCTCAAGAGCTCTGAAGCCTATACAAGTCCTATATTATTAGACACACTCTCTAAGCCATAATAATCTGGGTGAAATAATGCAAGGATGCTACAAATATCTACAAATATCTACATATATCAAAGTATGAGCCAATATGAGCCTTATTGCTCCTTTCCATCATGGAACCACTGAAAATCTGATCCAGTTAAGAGAAAGTTTGCAGACCTTCTATATTGCTCAGACCACTGGTGGTACCCAACTATTTTCATCCCGGACTAAGCAATATCTCAGGAATTCACAGATGTCACTCCTAATCTGGTGTGTGGAAACAATGTGAGGAACCGGAAAGCTGGCAGAGGCAGAGCAGTGAAAAGTCTGTCTTTACAAAAGCAGTATCTGCTCTTGAACCCTGCCTTCTGCCTGTGCAGAGAAAGTCTCCAGTTCTTTTAAAGCAGAATCCAGCGCTTAACTTCCAGTCCTTCAGGAAGGTTGGGAAACTGCTCAAAACCTCAGCATCCTCCTTTGCCGTCTGAACAAAAAGGTGAGATCTATAATAGTAAACTAAACAGGGCCAGGTCACATTGTGTTATCCCGATGCCATTAGGCAGTATCTTGCCACATCCACTCTAATAAATTCTCTTATCCTCCCAAATGCTATGACCACTTCCAAATAGCCTAGTGGGAATGTCCTCTGGCCTGCATTGATACCCAATTCAAGCCCAGAAATCACCAAGATGAGCACTACTTGGGACAGGTCAAAAGCACGCCAGGGCCCAATGTTAAGAATTTTAAAATATAACTGATGAAGGCTGTGCAATGTGACCTGGCACAGTTTGGTTTGTTGGTATAGACACAGCCCAATCTGCTGAACCGCTCTCTGGGCTCCATGAAACAGGAGATATGAGTCTCTTGCTCAAGTGCTATTTTAGACACATAAGGCTATATGAGACATTCACAGGGAACCATCAGGTGTGGCACAGGACCTATGGACAACTTTGCGTCCTGCGCTGACCAATGAAAGCCAAAACAAGTGCATGAGCTCAACTCAAACAGTCCTAGCCCCATGCATGGGCCTCTCAGGTCACCGTTGCATCTCCGTTGATTTCAATGGAGACACAGAAATACACGGAAAAAATTACCTACACTTTAATTACTTAATTTGTGCACAGAGTCACGATGCTGGTTGTCTGCATTAACTCAGTGAATGATAAGGCATGATATGCAAGACTAAAACCTATAATCCTTTTCCCTGAGAAGATACTAAATGTCTTAGCGATATGTCCTTGAGATGTGACAAAACCTAAAAGCTTCTCTGTTCATAATTCTCCTCTGTCGAATTTTTCATGCTTTTGAGCATTGAAAAAAAGAGAGGGAAGGGAAGGGAAGGGAAGGGAAGGGAAGGGAAGGGAAGGGAAGGGAAGGGAAGGGAAGGGAAG
>JAOTQQ010000012.1:1415229-1440083 GCA_026546715.1 Gallinago undulata | reverse complement strand
GGGAAGGGAAGGGAAGGGAAGGGAAGGGAAGGGAAGGGAAGGGAAGGGAAGGGAAGGGAAGGGAAGGGAAGGGGAGACACAGCCCAATATCTACTTTTCTGATGTCTACTTTAGAAGTCTTTGCTGCTGGGTCTTAGCACAGGTGTCAGCTTCTTTTTTCAATTACTTCAGGACGCTTTTCCACTGCCCAAAACGCTTAGAATAGCTTTAGTATCAGAGAAAATGGCATCTTATCAATATAAGAGAAAGCAAAAGCTGGCACCAAACATCTAATTCAGCCTTCTCTAATACACATGGGGATCCTGACACACACAAATCAAATGCAGATAGTGCAGAAAACACTACTACTTTTCCAATCTCTTCCTATCTCACTTTGGATATGTGCTAATGGTGCAGTGGAAAGAGTCATAGCCAATTAGTTTTGGCTACATAGTTTCTCTTGAAACAAAGCTAAATCCACCTGGATTATCTGATCTGCGGTTGGTTGTTTGTGTTGATGATTATGGAAAGAATAACATTAAAAACAAATTATCGGAGGCATATTAATGGTTATGCCAACAGTCATATTGTACGGTTCAGTGACACAATAAGAGTCTGTTTGCTTTTGTTCTTCTCTATTAAATGCTACTAGTGGAGGCAGTTAGAGTAAAGCAGCAGGTAGATGTGCAGGTCCTGCTCAGAAGAGGAGCAAAAGCACAAATTCCACTGGATTATTTAGCTAAAAGCAAAAACTCTTCCTTGCTTAGGCAGCATAAAGCATCGTGACAGAAAACAGGTGAAAATTGGTGAAAAAAAATCAGCTTTGTCTTGAATGCAAGATTAGCAAAGGATTATGCTAATCGTCTGAATCCTTGCTGAACAGTCTGGAGTGTGGCTTGATTTTCAGTGAAGTTCAGAATTCAAGTAATGTCATACTTGTTTGTGAATGCATATATTTTTTTGGAAATTTTTTTGAGGCCAAAAACCAGCAGACCATGAGTCACCTTCATGTTGCTTAGTAATGCAAAATATTAAAGGTATAGAAATCTCTTCTTTTTAGGTATGCCCCACATACAGATTAAGGCACAATGACTTTTCTTGGACTTCACAAGAGGTTAATTACTCCACAGGCCAACCTTTCTCTTTTTTTCCTTCAAAAGGGGCTTTGATCAACTTTCCCAGAAGAGGGGTAGACAGGAAAACAGCAACAGTAGGACACCTGAGGCCAGAAAAATGGATATGGGTCTCACTGAGAAATGATACCTTGTGGTAGCTTTTTCCTTACCAGGCGCCAAAGAAGATTATTGAGAAATATAGACTCACCTTTCAGTAAATACTCTGGCCTTTAAGATTTGGGAAATGGGCATTTCAGAAACAAGATTATTCTATGATCACCCATTAGGGGGCATCTCTCCCCTTCATGTAGAGTGTCTGGAGGATGGATCTCAGACTAGGTACATCATCAGTCCCATCCTGCTCATCTGCTCCGAGCCAAGCCTGCTTCTGACAAGTGTTCAGGAAATTATGAAGTTTGCTCTCTGCCTCACTTCACCTCTGAGTATTTACAAATGTCATGGGCAGTGTTTGTTAGTGGAAGTCAGCTGGTTGTGGTGTTTGGGTTTTCTTTTTTCCTCCCTCCTGTTCTTTTTTTACAGCCCATTATCAAAACCACAGCAGAGAACACATTTATCATGATCTCATCAAAACCCTGCAAAAGCTCAAAAAGCCCATTCCAAGTAAAGGAGTGTTTGTATTTATGCTTGTCTCCAGAGGCTGCCTACAAGACTCAGGTGAACAGGCAGGTTGCTGCAGTGGTGGTTTGGTTTCAAGGTTGTTTTTTTTCATTTGCTTGGTTGATTTTTTTATTATTTTTTTTTTTAAATCCAGAAATGCTGATAGCTCCAAAAGGGAATTTTTCATTGCACCTTCCCAGCTGCAGTCAAGGCCCTTCTCAAGCAGAGGCTGCAATCTCTGACCAAAGCCAGAATGAATAAATACTACTAAAGTAACAGGGGGGTGAAAACTGCCACTGAGAGGCTGATTCTAACATGAAAAACCACTTGACATATTCTTCTACTATACTTGACAGTCTTCCTCCAGAAAACTGATCCCTTTCTCACACTCACAACCTCTATACTCTTAAACATTTGTCTTATCCATAAGGTAACCTTCCTGCTGATAGAGGCTAAGGAAGTCTATAGCCAGGACTGCCTGTAAGAAGGGGTGACAAGGATAAAGTTGTTAAACTTCTTTTGCATAAGACGTGATCAAGCCTACTCAATCTCTCTTTCCTGGAAAAGACATGACAGTGGAGAATGTGACTGAAGGCATGAATGTCCCACAGAGATTGAGTAGGATTATCTTGTTTAATATTTCTTTCAACACAAGAATAAGAAACACTAGAGATACCATAAAAACTAGTGGGTAGCAAGTTCAAAACAAAACAAGGATGACGCGAACTATTCTGAATCCAGATAGTCTTTGAAGATATTCATGCTTCCAGCATATCACCTTGGCCTGCTACCTGCAATTATTATCTCAAATAGAACTTAAATCACAGAATGGTTTAGGTTGGAAGGGACCTTATAGATCATCTAGTTCCAATCCCCCTGCTGTGGGCAGGGACACCTCCCAATAGACAAAATTTTTCAAAGACTCATCCATCTTGGTCTTGAACACCTGCAGGCTTAGATAATAAAGAAGTTGAGAGAAAAGGAGACTGATTCAACCAGGGTACAAAACCTACTTCCCATGTCTTTTATCCTTGCTAGGAAATAATGTGGAGATGGAGATCCATCACGTGAAACAGTGAACATCTACATAAATAGCTACCATGAGATTAATTTTATTTAAGATTACCTAACTGCTATGCAGAAAACAGTCCCAGAGAATGAGTCTAGAGACTCTTTATAGTGAGTGGAGTAATGATAAACAGACTTGGAGCTCATTCTGGCACATGTGTTTCAAACAGGTGGGATGATCTACTCTATAGAGGTGAAAGTCACCACAGTCAAAAGGGAACTGGGTAGTCTAAATCAGTACATGAAATTTTGAAGTCCATGAAGAGATGTTGGTCTCAATCACGCACAGAGAGTATGACTCTCACTGTCTCTCTTAGACATCTCCCACTCACTAGACACAGATTCTTTCTGGAGATACAACTGTCATCGCACAGCCTGAAGAGGGAGCCTGGAAAACTCTCTGAGACTAGAAATTTGACACTATAATCCCACAGAGAAGAGAATCTCAAAATAATTCCTACCTGAAAAATATTTATTGTAACAGGCACAAGTCCAGATTTAACAGGTTCTAGGAAAAATCTAACGGCTTGATTATGGTAGTGTGTGTTTTGATGAAAATATAATAAGAAAAAAAATTGCACTGGTCAAAAGACAAAAGGCCGGTTATGACTTCATCTGAGTTCTCTATCCCTTTGTCAGTACAAAATGCAAGGTGTTTGATTAATTAATAAGACGACAGAAAGAGTTGTCTTGGTAGGAGTATGTGATAAGAAAGGCCAGATCGCATTGACTGGTTTATTGCATATTTGTATAAACAATATGACTTGATGGATGCAGTTATAAGCCCATTTCCTCATCCAAAAATCTAAACCTGTCTCCATGGTTCAGACCTTGAACATTCTGGGTTGTTTGTTCTTTTATTTGCCTTGGTAGTTTTCTTTTTTTTCCCCATTTTGTGAAATACAGACTGTGGTCTAGAAGATTAGACATGAGTAAGACAATTTTATTATGCATTCTCACCTTGACCTAGAGCACAAGAATTGTCTTATGGGAGGAACTGCGGCCTTGTCCCTTCTTGTGTCTAATTAGCCATATGCTAAGAAGAGATGGAAAGAGAGTTGCCTGCTCTGCTACAGTATGCGAGAACAAACACTCCTATAATAGTGCCTATGAAATGCCCAAGACTTTTAACTGAGAAGAAACTGGTTGCTCTTTTTATTATCTGGACACAAGACATGGCTTGAAAGAACTGGGGTTTTCTTAGTTTGGAGAAGAAAGGCCGGGGAGGTACAAAAACAGGTTTTGAGTGTCTCAGAAGTTGTTTTAGGGTGCAAGAGAACGATCTGTTCTCTGTGTCCATGGTGGCTAGGTTGGGGAGCCTTGGACATAAATTACCCCCAAAAATGTTTCAGATTGGTGATTAGGACAAATGTTATAAAAGAAAGTGTAGCTAAACAATAAAATCGATTGCTTGGGGCAGCAGCTGTCTCCACTGGGCATCTTTAAGGACAGGGTAGGTGTCATTCAAGGATGGCTTATACAGTTGTTCCTGCCTAAGGACACAGACATGCTCTACGTAACCTTTCAAAATCTTCTATGATGCCCCATGACACCCTTTTGAGTCTCATTTTCATAATTGAAGTTCATTATCTACCGTGTTACTTTGCTTCAATTGTATTGATCTACTGAATCATTCCTAACTATGGCCTGAACAAACTAATCACCTTGTTGCAGCTTTTATGCTTTTATTGGCTCACTGAAATGGTAGCAGAAATTACAGTAGCTCTGCAATATGCCTGCTTAAGCACATTTTTTCCTCCAACAATTCTGAAAAAAAGCGTAGGTAGCGCTAGCTAATTGCAATGAAGTCAAAGACTGTTGGGACGCAGAGTATTCAAAATGAGCTATGAGTGAAGACACTTAGATCTCCTTCTAAAATAATGTTCAGCTCCTGCACACTATTAATAGCATTGTCAAACTTAGCTAAATGCTTCACTTTTTCTGAGCCACAGGTAGACAGACATGGAACATCAAGGCAAGAAAAAGCCGAGGTCTGTCAAGCAAACACAGCTTGCCCATGGCAAGGGTGAAAGAATCATCTATGGTTGTATAAAGTTTAACTTCCTTGTTTCCTCCAACTCTATTCTCTTTTCTTTGGTACTCCCCCTGTTAAGAGGGGAATTAATCTTTGGAGCTAAATTGATCTTATGACCTTGGCTTCCCTCTTCCTCTGTAGGGCAGAGTGCAAGGGCTACAAAAGTTTTCTTTGGACTGCTTTCTAACACTTCATTAAAAGTCTTATATTAAGCTCTGTAACATTCACATTCAGTGTACATAAAATCATCTCTCCGCAGCTGAGATCTCGTTGTAAGCCATCCCAGTAAAAGTAAATCCTGAGTCAGGAGGCTTAATAATCCTTCTAGAATTCAGAGTAGCATTAAATATGATTATGATGAATATTCTTGCTATCCATCTAAATACCCACTTTGGGATTTGTTGTGTTTTCGGTCCTTTTCCAGAGTGGAATCACAAAAGTGAAGAAAACCCTCTAGAGGACCAGTTAGACCCTTTTTCCTCCTGACATGATTTCTGACAGATGTTTGTCAAACCTACCGTTAAAGATATTTGGTAAGATTTGGAGATTGCCCACCCATACCACACAATTATTTCCTGTGCCTCATTTTTCACTACATTAGAGGTGGGAGGCTTCTTAAAGCCTAATTTTAATTTCTTTACTCAAGTTAAGAACATTGCTTCCTATTCTATTCTCCGCGGGTCTTGGAGAACAGATTATCCCTTTCTTCTTCAAACACCCTCTTTTTATATATATGTTCCCCACATGGATGTTCTATTTCTCAGTCCAAGTCAGCTCAAAACACCCACCTCAGCCCATTGATGTACTGTTTGTTGTGTAGAGTCATTACTAACAAATTAACCCTTTCTATAACGGAGGAGTTCTGCCTTGACATCAGAATTATAACACGTCATCAGGGAGATACATTCAAGCTGATTTTAATCCATCTAGATCAATCTTCGCTGCTGATGTAACTCTGGAAGAAAGCAAACCCCATCTGCACATAGAGGAAGATGTTCCACAAACTCAGGGTTATGGGGTTGGCAGGCTTTATGGTGGCTGAGTTGCAGCTAGCTCAGCTATGGTTAGATGAGCAAAACAACTAAATGTGTATAGCGGTGGGTGGTCAACTGTTTCCAAATAGAAAAGGCAGAGTTCAGTTTCTTAATGCCCTATTAGATGTTAGAGGGAAGGGAGACATCCGCACAGGGCTAGCAAATGAGACAGAGGACCTTTCAGCAGCTGGAAGCCAGATCTGTGAGGGTTTCAGCTGATATTTGGGTTGGTACCAAGTGTTTATATCTGGGCAACTGAATTTTATTCAGGGTGTTGACATTTTGATTCATCCCACCCAAGAGAATATAAGTAAAATGGGGCAAGTGAATTTTGCCTTGGAAGTGCCTATTTCTCTTCAGTGGTACAAAAAGGGCTCAGACAACAGCTCACTTTTAAACATCTGAGCTGGGTGGGATGAATTCCACCCAGGCACTTCTACAAGACTGGCATACTGTATAGAGATACCAGTGCCATCTTACTATAAACTGAGGTTGCAGGATCCACTTAGCTCCTTTAACATGGAGCTCTGAATGAGCACATTCACTTAGACAACTCGTCTATTCAGGGAGCCAAATTACTTTGTGCATTGTTCTACTAGGCCACTACCCACCATTGATGGTTACCTATATATCTTTCTCCATGAGTGGTCTGCACTGTAAGTAAAACCAAGTCCTTATAATTGAGGAATCATACAAAATATATGAAAACTCTGCGGTTTGAAAGCCCCTGTAGATTAATGGCGCCATAGCTGATCTGTTGTTTCACTCACATCGGAGTAGCCCGCCCTTTCCCCATGTCCTCTGTCGATGCGGTAGCACCAGATAACAAGGTCATGAGAGCAATTCAGCAGCTATTTTAGTTCCTCCTCACAAAGTCACGGGTTGTGCGGCAGCTCACTGCAAGTTAATTAGTGATGCCGCTTTCCTGGTTTATTCCACTTGCCCTGCCATAAAACACTCGGGTCCTAGAAGCAATATTTCTTCCCTCATGCCCTGCAAAGTAATTAAAAGGAGCAAGATAGTGGCACGTCTGCTCCATCTGCCTGGCTTGATTAACCCCTTCAGTGTCACTTTTTAGGAGAGGAAGAGGGGGAACTTCAGTGCTCACAAAGCAGTTCCAACTGTTGATACCAAATATCTAGACCCAGCACACTAGAGATAATAAATAGAGAAGGTGGTAAAAAAAAATCAGAAATTTTGAGCCACTGGACTGTTAACACACTTGCTGCTCAATCTCATGTGATTAACAGTTATCTAATGTCAATAAATTGTTTTATGTGGGGGACCAATACTTATGATAGTACCATCATGTATCCTGTGCCCTGGAGGATGTAAAGAAAGTTGTGTGATATAGTGGGCAGTCACGTCAGACTGGCTAATCAGCATTTTGAGTGAGTGTTATACTCATTTTACCATCTCTTCCCCTCAAGTACCCCATCAAAAAGTCACATGAGTAAATAGTCTTAGAAGAGGACCAACAGATACATCTGTCACACAGAGACCTAAATTCACAGCCGGACCATGATGGTGAAAATAACTCCTGCGCTGTTAGAAACAGCTCACAAAGGGCAATGAGACACAGTCACATGAAATGGAGATCAGTGGGAGCCAACGATGTGATTTTCCTGCTTGATACCCAACACTTTCGAGCTAGTGAATAGTATTAGCAGTTACCAGCTGGGGAAAAGTGGGAAAAAGAAGTGCAAAACCCCTTCACCTGAGTACACCATCCTGGAAAGGTTTGTAGAGGTAGTCAAACGCTGTGGATTTTGGAGCTCAGGTCAACCCATATATAGAAAAGATGTTTTACTAGGGAAATACTGGAAAGTCTCCATGTCATTCTGCAGCAAGGAGCCTATGAGAAGCAATATGACTGAAACTAAGTTTTTATTTGGAAGGAAAAGTATGGGATTCACTTCTCTGACATGGGAAAAGTCAGAGAGTTGACCTCTTCCAACACCAGATTGAAATTCAACTTGGTTTTAAAAAACAAAGGGGAACAATAAGCAGTCTACTGGAGTTCTGTCCTGTGAAGTTGCAAAATGTAATTAGTCACAGTTGGTCCCTAATAATTTCATGCCCCTGGGCTTTGGGAGCCTTTATATAGTAATTAAAAAGAGCTTAGGCCAAATTAGTACTGGTTAAAAACTAGGTTGCTTCAAGGGAAAAAAAAAAAAAAAACATGCAAATTCATGTCTGCAAAAAGTTTTTCAAAAGGAAGAGGGTATGTGTTGATTTCTGCCTGAACTGCCTCCAGCAATTGCTAAACACATTCATTACAGCCCACCTGGCAAGGCACAGTGGTAGGGACTGTCTTGGAGCTGCCCCCCTCCTTGCTGACCAGGAAAGTGAACCCAACAGAAACAGTAAGAAAAGGGGGAAATTGTGCTGGTTCACCGGCTCAGGAAATGGGAGCATTGACCTGAGTCCCAGGGTCTCTCCCCTTCTTGCGTGACAATTATGTCTTTCGTGTTAAACAGCCACTGCAAATCGTGCCCTTGTTAATGTTATTAACCAGTTGACTCTGTCTTGGGCTTAACAGAGGGAAGCAAATCTACAGAGAAAACAACACCAGCAAGCTCTTGGTGCTTCTTCAAGCTGATACGAGTGGAGTTTTTGAAAGACAATGTCAGAAAAGGTGACATTTTTTGGCGTTCAAAAAGTTTGTCCCAGGGAAAAGGAATGTGTGAATGTGTGTACAATCAGGCAATGAGGAAACTGCACAAGGTCTTGTCAAATGCGAGCATCAAATGAGTCTCCAGCTGAGTTCATCCCCTCTTTGCAATCAGTGTGGAGAAAAAGACATTTTTGTGGGGTCTTACATCCACCCTACTTTAGATGTCTGCTGTAGGAGGAGATGAATCTCACCCTCTATTCAGTGAATCTTCTCTGAACCTTTTCAATGACCCTGTTATCAGACCGGTTTGAGTGGAGTCCCAAACACCAGAAAATTTGTTCAGTAATCCATCAGGCTGAAGCATCCACTGGAAGGAGTCTGTGTCCAACCAGGTAAAAAACTGTAGACAAAATAAAAAGACACGATTCGATGACCAGCTGCTCCACAAATAGCCTAACAGGAAAGGTGTAGGTATTCTCAATGAAGATATGCAGTTCAACACTAATCAAACCAGCAGAGAATAAGCTGCTTTCTTTACTGTTGCTTTGAGTGATATAAGGTATTTCCAAAAGAAAAAGGGAAATCTGCCTAACTACAAGGGGAGAAGAGGAGATGAATTCCCCTCTTGGGTATTCATAGACCGTAAAGGGAGGCCAGACGTAGAAGTCTAATTTGTACATTTCCTTGGATGAATATTCCTCATAGTAATTTTCTATATCAAAGCTCTTGTCTTGATCTGGGTTCTTCATCCTACTGCTCTGCCTCCCCCCACAGTTTTTTCCTGCCACCTTCTCTTACCCTGACTTTTGTCCTCATCTCTGAGGTTTAATGGTCTCCTCCTCCAGCTCACTTTGGCATCAGCCAGTGGTCACTGAAAGGCTTTCTCCCCATTCCTCCCACAGTTGGGTATCCTTGTGATCTCAAAGGAGAAAAATACAGGGAAAATCTTTTGAAACCATATTCAATTTGCAGGTGAATGAAAGAAAAAAGCTTCAGATGTATTTGTTTAACGCCTACACTGTACCATGCACCAAATCTCCCAAAGGGTGATCATAAGGCTGCAAACAAATCTTGTGATGGTGGATCCCACAGATGGTTGACCACGAAACTGTCTGTTAAGGATACAGAGTTCTCAACAGAAATGGAGGAGTTACATGATAGTTGCAAATCTCTCATGAAGAGGAGGATTTTCACAGGCTTATATTTCTGCCAAATGTGTGTGAATTTTATTTTAGAAAGAGACACGACTCCAAAATTCCAAAATTTTTCTTTTTGTTTTTTTTTTTTTTTAACTTGGGCAAAGCAAAATATTTTCCCTTGCCTTATTTGTGGAAACTGCTGGATCGTGTTCACTTTTTCTATTTAAATAAAGAAGCTAAACTTCTTCACAGGTTCTTTCTGTGCAAACAGTTCAGTGTCAGTATCGGCATAAGAGACTGAAATGAGTTGTTTGCAACAAAAGAGTCATGAAGCCTGATCTATGTTGGCATTATTCATATGCAGGCAAACATTTAATAGAAGAGGAGGACTGATTTCCATGACAACCATACATCTATGCTCCTAACCACCGCTGTGCACCTCCTGTTTCCGCTGATGGCAGCCCTCTGTTTTCTTTCATCCAGCCAACAACAGCTTCCCGCACTTCCAGTGACTCAACCCTTCCCTGTCCCAATCTGTCACCTAGCGAAAGCCAACAAAAAGAAAGACTTACCTGAACCTGCCCCAGTAGTGCTGCTTTGGAGTATTTACCTTTTTCTTTCAGGGTTTGTCACCCAAAACTAGTCCATTTTTTCTGTGGTTTCTTTCTCTTTCTGTAGCAATGCCTGTGTGACAACCAATGTCACGACTCCTTACCAGACCTCACATCTTCATTCCTACATTGCAGAGCTCCATGTGACAGAGATGCTGCATCCAGGATGCAACTTGTGTGAAAGAAGAATAAAAACATTAGAACACTTGACGTGTCTTTTCAAACCTCCGTTTTGGCAGAAGAACGAGCCCGGGGGGAAGATGCCCTGTCTGGGTTCTCTGAGACCTGGGTCATTCTAGGTGACTCACTGCTCATTTGCACCACTACTCCATGACTTCTCCTTTACCGTATAACCCTTCATCTGTGCAAGACCCACCTAATAGAGGACAACTTGGGCTGGCAAGCTGCTTTTGGACCATGTGATCATGGAGGAGTATCAGATTTGACCTCTGTGTGTGAGGAAGAAAGATGAAGATACAACTGGTTGGCTTGTTCTTGTGTTAAGTGTGTGTAGTTAGGGAATGCAGATGTCAAATCCTGGCCAATGGGGCATCTGACAAGGTAACACCTTGAGGAAATTTCAGGGTGTAATAAATAACATAAGAACAGTCACCTATATGCAGCTGGCTTGCTTTGATGTATGCAGGGTGATAGACAAAAGATAGAAAATATATCTATATTTCTATACATCTATATCAGTATCTATATCCTATAGATAGAAAAGAAAAGGGGGGAGGGAGATACCAGTTTAACAGAATTGACCAAAAAGAGCAAATTTAACAGCAGAACAATACAGTAAATACTAAATAAAGATGTAAAATGAACACAGCCAGAGAAAACAGGGAAGATGCAAACAGAGGAGTGCTGTTCATACGGGAAAGCTTAGAGATTACAAAGGGGAAAACTTCAGAGGAGAAAGGGGGAAAAAGGGAATATAGCATCGTGGGAACAGGGTTGATCAGCAGTTCCTGTGCAGCAGGAATCCAGTGCAGCTTGGAGCAGTGCAATAAACTCACTGTTTCCACTGTGTGAAAAACATCCCAGATCCAAAGATGACCATTGACTTCATGATACACTGTAACTCCATCCAAATTTTGGAACGCCTGTCTGTGTCCAGAGACTGTGTACATAACGCCTGTGTGTGTCAGTGTTTGTACTACAGAATCACCGATGTTACAGTCTGCTAGAAACATCATCATGGATGTAGTTCACTTTCAAACAAGATATGTGTGTTTGGAGTGCAATCACCACAGACTCTAATCCTTTGGAGAATAACAGCTAGCTCTTGAAGATGGTTTAGCCCATTAAAGACCTGAATTACTCCCTGGATGCCTTTATCCAATAACCAGAAAGAGTCTTGACTGTGTAAGGTCCTAATTTAGACATGTCATTTTAGTGCCTACAGCCAAATGGATTACTCTGGGCTCTTATGTATGAATAGTAAAAGAAAGACCTGCCATGGAGAAGGCTGTCCTTAATAGGCAAGGCAGGAAAGAGGCTGGGTTTAATAAAAGAGTTAATGTTTGCATTGAGTGGAACTGGACTCAGTGGCCACTCATGTCAGCTCCATTTGGCTTTAAGGTCTTTGGATCATTGGTTTGTTTTCATCACAGAAGCGAAGGGAGGCCCGGAGAGATTGAACCACTTGCCTACATTCATGTGGGGAGTTTGTGGACAAACTGAAGAATGAGAACACATCTCCTGGGGCCTTGTCTAACGGTATAACCACCAGATCCTCATTCCTTCCATGCTGTGGCTGCTCGCCTTCCAGCTGTCTTGCACACTCAGGGACAAGGAGGGTTGAATACATTTGGACAGCATACGGCACCAGCTGAATCCCTGCCAAATTTTTAGTCTAAACTTGTAATGTCCTCTTTTGAAGTTTTAAATGAAGTGGAGCTAATATTTCTTTCCTTTTAAAAGTCAGTTTGGTTTTAGTCTTCTCTATGATGCTGGTCTTCCTTGTTCTGATCAGATGGTCGTGTGGAAATGGTGACAATTGTCAGCACAATATAGGATATTCAGTCAGATTAGAAAAAAACTTCATATTTCTTCTTTCATCCTTTTCTTTCTTTCATCCTGAGAAAGCTGTGTCTGTTTAGCCTTGAGAAGTCATAGAGGGACATTGTCCATTTATAGAAATACCTAATGGGGGGAATGAAGAGGAGTAAGCCAGACTCTTCTCAGTGGTGTCCATCAACAGAGCAAGAAGCAATGGGAACCAAAAATGAAATACTGAAAATTCTGTTTGAACAGAAGGAAATATTTATTTACTGTGGGGTAAAAAAAACATTGGAAGTGGTTGGCCAGAGAAGGTATAGAGTCTCCGTCTGTTGAGAAATTCAGCACCCAGATGGACATGATCCTGGGCACACTGGTCCTCATGAACCTTCTCTGAGCAGGGGTGTTAGACCAGATGATCAAGAAAATGAAGACCAAAAGCACGTCAGCCTGTCAGCTGGTTAGAACATTACAGATGCACTAGCAGCCCCCTTTTTTTCCCTAATGAAGCCTCATGGACCAAAGGGGTTGCCACTAGGATTTGCAAGGCAAGGACTATGTCTGTGCTGAGTCAAAGTGGGGAATCTGCTCAGGCAGCTGGGCAGCTTCTCTGAAGTGCATTTGCTCTTGCCTGCTCCTGTCTCCTTTCCTCATAACTTTCCATCTTGGTGGGGCTTCTTCCCATGACAGGACCATCCCAAAATTGGTCTCCTGTTGAAATGAAATTCCCTTTTCCCCATACTTTCAGGCAACTCTGGGTATGGTAGCTTTAAATGAAAGGACACTCAGGTGGAAGGCAATGTCAGCTTTGCTGTCCCACCTCCATTTGGAGTTTCAAAATGATATTTTGGCTTAGCAGTGGAATGCAGAGGTGAGTCCAATGGAGAATAAAGAAGACCTTGAGAAAAGACAGTGGCATGATTATGCTTCAGCTAAATCCAGTTTTAATTTCCTCAAAGTAGATGTCCTAATTCACAAATTACTGTTCTGTGATAGAGATCCTATGTCCCATATGTAGTTAAAATATAAACAAGTCTTTTGGGATCAGGTGGGAGCTTTTTAAAAGTAACAAACCACATATGCCTCTCTTCTTGCTTTCATAGTTTGGGTTGAACCCTTCTGGTTTTGGTTTGTACTAAAAGCCATTGCCTTTCCAAAAAAAAGAGGCTCCCACAGTGTCTGAGCTGGGGTTTTATTTTTGTAATTTTTTTCCCTGTAACTGGAAGGAACATTGCCTTGTGTTTGGGTGGTCAAATATAGTTTGTGCACCTTGGAAGCAACCAAAGGTTGTTATTTTTTTGCCTATCTTTCATAATAGCTGAAATCTCCCAAGAACTCCCCTCATGCCGAATTCACGGGCTGTCTGGAATTTAATTGTGGGGTCAATATGGAACATTCTTCCTGGAAAAAGAGATGATGAGGTGGAGTAGTAAAGATGGTTAACCAGAAAAGCAAACAAAATCAGCCGTAGACATTTATTAGCATTTAAAATAGAGTCTTGTCAAGTAATATGTGTGTGTGAGTGTATGTGTTAAGGGAGGAGGGTATTTCACAACTGGGTGTTTCAGGTTGGGCAAAGGCGGCCAAGATGTACCCTATAATTTTCATAATGAGAGAATTCGGAACAGAAGACTTGGGATCTGAGGTAAACTCGATGCGACAGTCTGCGAAGGAAACAGAGTGGCTACATTAAGCACAGCTTAGCATGGTTAAGGCAGCCTTTATCTAGTGGAAAGAAATTTAAATTTGTGAAGAAGCTTGTTCTACTTTCTCGTCCCACAAACATTGATAACTATATTAAGGTCATTAATAGATCTCTAGCTGTATCTATCTCTTTCCCTGTATAATATACCTCTTGGCAAGTTAATTGTATATATACATATATATATCTTGTATATATACCTCTTGGCAAGGTAATAAGTGCTAAAATCTATGTACACAGACATATATACATGCATATAGAGGAAACTGCATTTTTCTACAAAACAAAACCTCTAAGTAAAAATTAAATTCTGCATTGAAAAACAGTTATGTTGGAAAATTTCAGCCAAACAAGAGCTTTATAACATCTTTTGGTGGTTGTTCTTATTTTCAGAAGGAGATCACCATGCCGTTTGAACTCATTTGGACTTTTGTAGTGCAAGAAGAAGTGAAGTTATGGCGATCAGGGAATTCTGCCACAGTCTTGATTCAGCATGTGTCTTCTACGAAGTTGATAAAAGTATCTAAGGAGAAAAGACTAAGTATTGAAGTGCTGAGAAGGAGAGGGGTAGGCAGAGAAATGAACTGGAAATGGGAGATGAAGTGAGACAAAGTGAGTCCTGTATTCAGGAGGGATTTTGAGAATGTACATCTCTTTCCTAACGCCATGAGTCAGGTGTAATGCCCCTCTCTCCCAGACAAAGTTATTGCAGAGAGAGTCCTGAAACTGAACCATGTTTTGGGAAGAGAGACCCATATTCATCATTCCTGAGCGTGGAGAGCTCACATTAATGATAGTGATTTGGGGTGACTGCTGAAGCTCTGCTGGTATTCTATTAAAAGAAATCTGATTTTGAAACAGGCAAAGCTCTGCAGTACTAAAAAATATTTAACACTGGGCTCCAAAAACTGATTTCCACCCTCCCCTCCCCGAATCACTCATTCCCTTGGAAAGGCTTTCCCTCCCTGCCCCAAATTGAAATCTTTACAGAAGCCATGCCAGGCTCTGATCTTACATCAAGCATAGAAAATATTAAACTTTAGAGACAGATTTAAGCCCCACATCTCAATGCAGTTATTCTCTTGCAGATCTGTCACAGAAGGGAAATTTTTATTGTTAATACGCTTTTGTGCTTATTTGTTTTTTCAGAGCCAAAGGATCAAAGGATGAAGAACTAGTCTCCACAGACTGCACAAACCAAGGGATAAATATATTTTCCTTTTAATTTTGGGGCATTACAGTATTGAAAGCTAGCCTTAACAGTTGTCCAGCGAGATTAACTTTTTATTGTGCTCGTCTAAACTCATTAATGAGAACACAGCTTTTAAAAGTTAGTCTAAGAAAATATCAAAAATGAGCAATGCCTCACTTCCTCTCTCCCTTTTATCCAACTTCTTGAGCCTTTTCTTTCCAGCCCTTTGCCTTCTCCTTGATCTGTTCCTATTACCCTCTGTCTATGTGGTGAACTCATTGATTGCCAACCGTAATTCATGAGTGGATAAGTCTGGGACACTAAGAACTGAACAGTGCACCTTTTTTTTGGCACAAGGCTACAAGATATACATATACATGGGGAGTTGCCAGGGAATTGGACAGTGGAAAGTGGCACTTTGGTTGACAAAACCTGGTCTAATTTTTTTATTTTTTATTTTATTGCCAGCTGCTGGGTAGCTTCCACTGAGGAGCCATCATCAAATCCCAAGGGGATTTCGTGGAAATTTTAATTAATCATCCTCCTATTTCTGTGTTAAAACTTTTTACATACTGCTTCCTCTTTCTTATCTTCCTCCAATTTGATGGCAACTTCCCAGGAGCAATAAATTCCGGAGTCTGTATATCACTGAATAGAAGTGTCCACTAGCACTCACAGGAGAGTGATACACTAGCACTCACAAGGAGAGGATGACTGCTGTGGCACTCAGACCTGTACTTACCCTCTTGCAATGGCTGTCAAAGATCTTTCAGACTCTTCTATTCAGGCAGCATTGCATTTTTTCTCCCTCCAAAGATGTAACCTACAACGTCTTTCTTTAAACGTATTCATGAAACATTTCTCAGTCTTTTACTTACCATTTGGGATACCCAATACTGGGAATCCATTCAACACACAGTTGATGAATAGACTCTAAAACCACTTTGTGCACCCCATATATATTTAAATTCTAGTGATTCTTTTCACCTTTTATGCTGAAATAGAGCAACAAACATGCCATTGCTTCTCTCTTTTCCACTGTACATATACACAGGCATTTTCACACTTTGCAGCTTCATTTAATTTGATCTCACTTACACATGTTTTAGCATGAGCAATTCATAGCTCTCTTCTTCACTGATTATCATTTTGGATTGCTGCTGGCTGCCCATACTCCTTACCTCCTTTCGCCCCTTTCCACAAATCCTCTGTCTTTGTGGATATTCTTGGCACTTCACACTTCAGTAAGATCTGTGAATTTCATTCATGCTTGTCTTCGTTCCTCTGCCAGATCATGAATGGGGATGTTAACTAACACTGATCCATGTGGATATTCCACTAAACTGCTTTCCTGCAATGCCATGTAACATTATGCATGATTCATTGCCCTCTGTTCTTTGTTTTCAGCCATTCAGTTAATGATCAGGCTATGCAGCTGCTCACAGAGAGGCTGATTTTAATTTATGTGTCAAGAAGGACTTCATGAGACACTGTCTCACATGTTTTGATAGAGACCAGATATTTTATATCTACCATTAATCACTTTAATCTTATTATTCTATTATAAAAAAATAAAATAAAATAGAGTCCACGTGGATGTGAACTTAATGTACTCGTTTATACTCATGGAAAGTCACTGAAAATCAAAACTAACTCAAAACAGTAGCTCTCTCCCACCTCTTTTTGCAAATGATAGGAAATTGAAAGAGAGGAGATTTAGATTAGATATTAGGAAGAAACTCTTTGCTGTGAGGGTGGTGAGACCCTGGCCCAGGTTGCCCAGAGAAGCTGTGGCTGCCCCATCCCTGGTGGGGTTCAAGATCAGGCTGGATGGGACTTTGAGCAACGTGGTCTGGTGGGAGGTGTCCCTGCCCAGGGCAGAAGGGTTGGAACGTGATGATCTTTAAGGTCCCTTCCAACCCAAACCATTCTATGATTCTGATTCTATGACTGAGATTTTTATTAACGTTACAGCTCAAGGTTACCTTAGCATCTAGGGCAGGGATATATGTAGAAAAGGCATTGCTTTTCCATCACGGTTTACAGCAGGGGCTCTGCACTTGCCTAAGATGAACTAGTTAAGTAAACTCCTTTTTAAACTCTTCTCCAGTAAATACAATCTGATTTTCAAAGCAGGGATAAATTCAGTCCAAGTGTATTTTTGTGAGTGGAGAGAATGAAGACGAGAGATCAGCAAATAGATAGCAGAAAGCATGGGGTGCGTAAGAAAAGGAGAACATAAATAGCTTCTTATTGGGCTAGCATGAACAGATTTCTTTGCTTTTTAAAGGGAAACCACTTCTTGCTTGCGTGTTCGTACCTCTGCCTCTTCCAAGTACCCAGCTGCCTGCTCACTGTGTCACTGCCTGAATTTCGTTAGGAACTTGTTGCTTTAATATAGTTGTGCCTTACTATTTCCTATACTTCAGTGATAACAGCAAAATCTCTGGAGTTATCATTAAATTTCTTCTGTTTTTTAAAGTTACTAAAAAAAATCTGGGGTTGTTTCAGCCTAAAATCTCTCCTATCAGTAAAGTCTACAAGGTTTCCCTTGTTAAAAGGAAAGGCAACATTTACCTTCAAAATACATTGCCATTCAACAAAGAGATGTCAGGAAAACTGGCATCTCCACTTCCCTTGTATGTCACTGCTGCTTTCCCCAAACCAAGCTGTGATGGGATGATCAGTTGGATGTTGTGCTCCATCCTTCCTTTCATCACATCTTTTGCCAACTAAACTTCAAGGGGACAGTCGTTAAGAATGGAGATCAAATAAGAAGCAAGAAGCATGAATAAAAAAAAGCTTCATTTTCTGATCCCAAGCCAGTGGAAAAGATGTCTGTTAATTTATGAATGAATCAGTTTTGTGCTGGAAGCCATTTACACAGAATGTGGTTTTGGTCTCTTGCTTCACGCTAGTCAAAGCAAAGTCACCTATTGATGTCAAGCTACATCTCGGCCACCGCTGCTATGCTAACCCTAATGTTATTCCAGGCCCTCAGCACAAATGATTCACAAGTTTCATTAGAGCAAAAGGTCTGCGGAAACCTCCAGACAATTCCTTTGGAGAGCTGAGAGTGTATTTAGATTCAACAGACATCTGTATTTGGATTCAAATTACATTCTTATCTGTATTTCCCCTCCCACCACTTTAAAATCTCCAGAAAAGCATAGCTTCAGAAAGGAAGGCTACATTCACTAACAGCCAAGAGGAAGATTTACAAGCCAGATGGTGATACTTAAAATAAATAACCAAAAATGATGCAAGTTAATTTTTCCTCACTTTCAGTGTGAAAACATCACCATCCCTTCCTCCTACTATCTCCATCTCAAGATGACTGAGTACTCTACTCTCACTAAATCTTCCTGCACTAATTAAACATTGGAAGATACACTTTGTGTAATTAGAAAGCAAAAGGATGTGTTTGTAGAAATAATAAATGGAACAGATAGAGTTCTCCCTGCTATCCCCCTGAAGTAAGTTTCTGGCTTTCATTAACAAAAGAATGCAAAAATGCAGGGAAAAAAGAAGAGGATTTAAAAAAATATATATATATATCTGGCTTTTGGGTACCAAAGTGTATTTTCAGTTTATGGCCAATGGCTTTTGCCAACTGAAATCTAAAAAACACTAGTGGCTTTGAACAAAACAAAAAGTAAAACCAGCAAACTACTCAAAATATCTTTTTCTCAAAATATACCTTTTTCTCCTCAAAAACAGTCTAGGATAAAATGCTTCATTTTGCAACCGCAAAATGCTTAGTCAAAAAACCCAGCAAAAAACTTCATCGCTGGCTACCAGATTTTTCTTTCATGGGAGCATTGAGACACATCTGGGACTGGAGAGCTCTGCTTGGGATCAGGGCTGAACACTGGATTCTGTTGTGCATTGCAAAATCAGCCTGTACCTCATCATGAGAGAAACTGAGTGAAAATATAGGTCTTGTGTAATACAATAAGTCCAATTTAATGGTCTTTTTGGCACTAACTTCTATGAATTGATAAAACATTGTGAACGATTGCAGCGATACTGAGAGGACTGTTTTTCCTTCCATGTTGTGGTCTCTTTGCATGTCATTCATCTGATGGCATTCAGATGTCTAAAATTAAGCAGAAGAATCAATTCAAGAACAATTTAGTGTAGCTGAGAAAACACAAAGTGTCGGAAAACAAACCCACGTCCAACAGAGACTCTTCCTGGTATATCTCGTTGCCACCTGCACATACCCAATTCCAGTTTGGAGATCAGGAGTGTGCTGGGGGTAAGAAGAAAACATGCCCTTCAGCTATTCCTCCTAATTACAAAAGACCATCCTGCTGCAGCTGGAGGAGAGGAATTAGAGGGCTCGAGCCAAGGATTCATTAAAGAAAACCACAACAGTGTTAAAATCTGTGTATTTTCATTGCAGTTTCCTCAACACGATGTAGTTCCACATCCTCGGCACCGGAGGCCCAGGCATGGTAAAACCATGTCAACGGTCTTTGAGTCATCAGAGCATTTTTAGTGGCTGGGCTCCTTCCAGAAGAGCCAAAACTGCGTTTGTTCATGAGAACATTCGTAGTTTGATGTTCAACCACAATTCTGTTGCCAAAACTAAGGTAGAGATTATAGGAGGACATTATTACAGCAGTGTTTTGTTTTGCAGTAGAAGTGTAGTTTGGTACCAAAACCTACAGTCACCTCAGTAGTTGTCTGTTGGTGCATTAAGTGGGATGACTTGGAGTGTGCAAACTGCAATCCTCTGGGAAGAAATCAAAAGTGCAGCTCTACTGAAGCACCCAATATACGCTGCCAAAGACTCTTGCAGCAACAAGTAGAGAAGCCTAAAGAAGCTTCTACTGCTCTATCTTCTACTTCTCTTTCTTCCACTGCCTACTAATAGGAGTAAGAGCAAGATGTAGATGGACTCTTCTTGAGGGTGCACAATGGTAGGAGTAAAGGCAACAGACACCAGTTGAAAGAAGGAAAATGTCTTTTAGGTATTGGGACATAAATAATTTGTTGTAAGGATACTCAATGTCCTGAGTAAGTATCAATTGTATGGATACTCAGTGTGATTTGAGGTAGAATACAACCAATTTTTAGTAATTTTACTTTTCAGTTAAGCCTCTTTTAACTGACTGGAATTAGCAGCATATTTTTTAGACATTGTCTGCTTCCAAAGTGATAAGATCTGATTGTTTATAATTGATGCCAAGGAATGGTATGCAGAGAGGCTCTTGCTCATACTTATTGCTAGAATACCCAAGGGCAGCTCACTGCATTACATGTCCCGTTGGAGGGTCAGGAGCATAAAAGTATTAGAGGGGTCAAATCAATTGGGAGAAGCAAACAGGCCAGGGGACCCAAAAACTGACCAACACGGTATTCCATCCCATCTGCATCATACTCAGTATAAAATCTGAGGGATCAAAGGGTCAGCTTTCTTTTTTCAATGGCTGGTGCCTGAGGGGGAACCAGTCTGTTCATCTGCCTTTGATCCTGAGATGTGCATTCCCAAATCCAGATCTGGAATTCAGTTTCCGTCTCCTGCTGAATCTAATCTTCCCCAGTACCTGCTGGTGATTTGATCATCACCCTGAGGGAATATATATGTTTTTGTATCTACTTCACTATTTTCTTATTAAAATTTTTATATTTTCTTTTTATTACTATTACATCATTAAAAGTAGTTTAGTTTCTTTTCAATCCATGAGTCTTCCTTATTCTTCTCTCCCTTCTCTTCTGTGAAGGGAGAGAAAGGTTAAAGAGGGTATCTGTCTTTCGTTTAGTGGCCAGTTATCTTTCAGCAGTCAGATATGGAAGACAGGCCTAGAGGGGCTAGGGAATCTCCATTTCTGGCCATATTAAAAACTTAACTAGACCGAGTTCAGCAACTTGATCTAAACTGATTCTTCTCTGAGTGGCGATTTAGACGTGACCACTTCCAGAGATCTCCTCCAACTGAAAATATTCAATGGAAAGGCTCTGAACAAGTCATTAATCCTTAAACCAGGTTCATACTACATGGGTTATATTTAGTCCAGACACCAAACTAAATTGAGTCTGAAACAAAGTCCTCAAGCCACATGTAATGGATTTAGAGGGACCAGGCCTTTGATGAAATATCTCTTTTTATTGCACTAAATAAACTGTTATGGTAATATATAAAAAGACTCATGTTTTCAGCTCCAGCAAATTTGTCTGTGTCTGGTATAAAATTGCCCCAAAGCACCAAAGGCAAGGTTTCTGTAAACTGTTTGATAATTCTTTATGGTAGATTAAATTCAGGTATGGTTTACTTTGTAGTTTGCTCTTGACAAAACTGTATCTGGCTGGAAGGCATAGCTTGGCATCTCTGTGCTATCACAGTGGAGATGTTTCAGGTATTTAAAGTCTATAGAGTGAAACAAACCTGTTGGCACTCTATTTTGTGCACATTTGTGCAAAAGAGATTGGCTGCAACCCTGCAGCGGTTCATGGATGTTTTATTGAGGTCACGATCATTTCTGAGTGACACTGCAGTCAAAGAACAGTTGCACTGAACTCCTTGGATCTCTCAGAATGAGTACTCAGCATAGAAACCCTTCCATGGATATCAAAGAAAAAAACAAATCGTAAATAGAAGCTCCCAAAAGACATTCCCAGCTCAATATGGAGAAGATAGAATAAGCTTTTCTATGAAGCTCTCATTTAAGGACAAATGCACAAGTAAATCTCTCACATATAAAGGATTGTTGGATCATGCCCTTCAATCCTATTGTTTCTTACAGAATCTCGGAATCATAGAATAGTTTGGGTTGGAAGGGACTTTTAAAGGTCATCTATGGGTTAGCATTGCACCTATGCCATAAATCACTGAATAATACCCCCTTGACACTCAGAGTGACATGACTTATTTGATATTATCTGCAGAAACCAAAGACAACTGATGGACTTAGATTGTTCACCACATATTGGTGGTGTTTCACACAGTCTGTTTTTTTAGTCCTTTTATAGGTATTTCCTATGAATAATGAGTAATAACAATCAATCTCAACTTTAGAGTTCTAATACTGAAATTCTACTTCTTTTTTTTCTCTTATCATCATTCTACCCCATTAATCATTTATGTCATTTTTATAAAATTTTCTTCCAAAATAAACATAGATAAATAATAGTGTGTTTGATGCTTTTTTTGGGGTTTTTTTGGTTTTTTTCTTGAATCATGAAACAAAACTTTTTAACAGGGAACTGTGTTTTGGGTTGAAACAAAACACCGTCTTATTCGGAGACTTTGGCAACATAAAAGCTGAAGGTCAAAAAGCCGATTTGGGCCCCAAGCTGATAAGAGGTGTTTACAAGACACAGCTTGCTATCTCTTTAGTTTTTAAAAATAAAAATCTTGTGGTGGGTTGACGCTGGCTGGATCCCAGATGCCCACCACAGCTGCTGTCCCTCCCCTCCTCAACTGGACAGGGAAGAGAAAATATAATAAAGGCTTGTGGGCCGAGAAAAAGATAGGGAGAACTCACTCATTAATTACCGTCATGGGCAAAAGAGACTTGGCTTTTTTTCCATGAAAAAAGATAGCTAAATTACTTCTATCCATCTCCTAGCCTTTTGCTAAATAATATTCATTTTAGTTATTGTAACTTCCTTGCTATTATAACTTCTTCCTCACTGTTTTAGGTCTTCAGGCTGAAATCTCTATGGCAGAGTTAAAAAAGCAAAACATGGATTTTCTGATAAATTTTGCAGAGAACTGAGGCTCACTTGTCCCCAGAACCTCTGTTTCCCCCCACTTTCCCTCTCTCCCCCATCAAATTCCTGTCTCTCTATGGTCTGCAGCATCCAATTTGCGGACGACACCTTGTCTTTCTGCCTCACTGTCATAATTTCAGCTCTAGCCACCAAACACAGGCTACACAAAGAAATAAAATGCACATTTTTCCCTTTCACTCAGCGGGGAGCTCCACAAAGTTTCCCTCATTAGCAAACACATCGCTGCTAGCGATGCTCTTTAATAGCTCCCTTTCCCTGAGATGCTTTATGGCTACAAATGAAGACTGATCACAGGCCAAAATCTCCCTGCTAAATAATTCACCCAAATGAAATATCTTATTTATCTGACGAATCCCTAGCAGTAATGAGATCACAAGCATGACTATGGCATCTCTCCCATAACTGCACTCTGGGCTGTAATTACCTGAGCATCTAAATATAAATGATTCCAATAACAAACACACCTATTGCCCACAAAACACCAGCAGCGTTTGTATTTTGTTTATAACAGAAGGAAAAGACACATCTGCTTCAAACTGTTGTGTTGGTGAGATGTTCTGTTAAGGTTTAATCAAGCCTCAAGAGACTGGTGGAACTGTGGAATGATATCATGGGTGAATTTTTGGAATTCAATTGTCATGGCAACACATAATGCTGAAGGGCAAAGCTAGGTGATGGTATCAAACCATCAAAGTCTATAGAAGTTGTATGGAATCATAGAATACCCCTTGTGGGAGGGGACCCATAAGGATCATCAAGCCCAACTCCCAGCTAAAACTAAACCATATGACCAGAAGCATTATTTTATCAACAATTGATGTACTCTTTGGGACCTTCTGCAGAGCGTTTTCCTGAGAAATTCCTTGGGGTGTTCAGCCAAAATGCTGACTCCTTTAACTTCAGAATATCAGAATGAGCAAAATAGTTCCCACATGCTACATACCCAACAGGCTTCACCTCAAGAGAAAAATTAAGGTTGATGTTTTGGGGAAGTGAACATTTTTGGTCAAGAGTCTGAGTTGAAAGGCTGATGAAGGGATCATTTCAAGCTCTTGTGTGCAGATGAATTCTTTCTTTATACATACTTATAGAGAAAAGATTTTACAAAAAAAAAAAAAGTAAAAAAAAAATATATACAGCTCTCCTAAAGAGAGAATAATATAGGGATGCCGAAGAATATAGAGATGGAGAGAACTTGGATCTTATTGCAGATTTCCTTAACAATCCTGGCTGAATATTTTGGCTTCTTTTATGGCTGTCACTCTATGGTCTCTCTTGTTTATTTAGAGAATACAATCCATGTTGGAGACTAAGTTTCTCTGACAATTTTTATGGTATCAACTGCAAAGGACCTTTTATCTCAAATGCATATTCAGAAATGTAGGTCCACTAATTTCAGTTTAGAGCTGATGTCCTTCCAGGATTCAGGAAAAAGGAAATCAGAACAATCCTAGGTTTTGATTAACTCTAAAAGATCAACCTAATGAAACAGAGGTCACGCTGTGTTTAAGCTCTTAATCAGCATTTTTAATGAGAATGGGTTCATAGGTTGTCATAGTATTTAAAAGATAGGGAAGTTGAAAAAAAGGAAGTGGCTCAATGAAGGGAAACCATGAATGAGATGCAGGGTTTTCAAGCCTTTAGGGCAAGTTTTACTTTCATTGACTACTCTGATTTGTTTAGGACAGTTCCCACCCTGTTTCCTCTCCAGACGCTGAACAGCTCAACAGGACAAAGTGAGTAGTCACCTGCATGTTTTGTTGCTGGCCTGAGTGGAAACCTTGGCTCTTTGCAGTTTGCCTGGAAGGGAAAAGGACTCCTTTTTTGAAAATTTCATTTTGACATGTTTGCAGATTGATTTTTGCTCTAGGGATGCTATCTTGCCCTGACATGGTTACGAAATGGCTCAAAGTTTTACTACCTAACTAATTTTCCAAACAGCAGTAAAAAAGCCTAGGATGGTACATGTCACCTCAATTTACTCCTTTTTCTCAGCATTG
>JAOTQQ010000012.1:1395762-1415129 GCA_026546715.1 Gallinago undulata | reverse complement strand
TTATGGTATCAACTGCAAAGGACCTTTTATCTCAAATGCATATTCAGAAATGTAGGTCCACTAATTTCAGTTTAGAGATGATGTCCTTCCAGGATTCAGGAAAAAGGAAATCAGAACAATCCTAGGTTTTTATTAACTCTAAAAGGTCAACCTAATGAAACAGAGGTCACGCTGTGTTTAAGCTCTTAATCAGCATTTTTAATGAGAATGGGTTCATAGGTTATCATAGTATTTAAAAGATAGGGAAGTTGAAAAAAAGGAAGTGACTCAATGAAGGGAAACCATGAATGAGATGCAGGGTTTTCAAGCCTTTAGGGCAAGTTTTACTTTCATAGACTACTCTGATTTGTTTAGGACAGTTCCCACCCTGTTTCCTCTCCAGACGCTGAACAGCTCAACAGGATTATGAACTTCAGGACAAAGAGAGTAGTCACCTGCATGTTTTGTTGCTGGCCTGAGTGGAAACCTTGGCTCTTTGCAGCTTGCCTGGAAAGGAAAAGGACTCCTTTTTTGAAAATTTCATTTTGACATGTTTGCAGATTGATTTTTGCTCTAAGGATGCTATCTTGCCCTGACATGGTTACGAAATGGCTCAAAGTTTTACTACCCAACTAATTTTCCAAACAGCAGTAAAAAAGCCTAGGATGGTACATGTCACCTCAATTTACTCCTTTTTCTCAGCATTGCACCTCATTAAATTCTGATTTGTGCCCAGAAGCAATCACAGGACATGAAATTGCTCTAGTGAGTCTTAAAGAATATTAAGTAGTCCTTCAGCATTGACTTTGCTTTCTATACACAGCAGTTTCAGGGCTCTGGCCTCTGGATTTGGTGCAATACAACAATAATACTCTCAAGAAAGATTTAACCGTAATTCTCATCCTGTATCTTCATTTCATTAGAAGCTCTGCCTTCAGTAAGAACATCTCCAGATTGAGGGAGCTTTTAGATAAAAGCTTTTGCTTTTTTGTTTGTTTGTTTGGTTTTTTTTGGAAGGCGATTCTGTTGAAAATAAATTCATTATTTAAGACTTCTAAACTTTCATTGTGAATGATACCTTACTTCAAGGTTGCATTAAGAGATCAAAGCCTTAGAGAGATGTTTGCAAGTTGATGGCAAGAGCATTCTTCAAGTTTTCAGGTGAGTCAATTATAAATCCTCACTCAAATAATTTTGTCCTTTCAATAAGATAAAATATTTCAGTAGAAGAGCCTGAAAGCAGATCCCGTATTTTCTCAGCTTGAGGAAAGCAGCTTAACAAGAGCTAGACTTAGCTTGGAGGCTTTTCTATGAAGCTGTTGAGCTATAGGGTCTACTTCTACGAGGCTATAAAAAGCAAGCACATTGTCAATAAACTTAAAGACTCTGCATCAGGGATTGCAACTACACTGCAAAATGTGTTTGTGTCTATAACTAAGGAAAAGCTTACACACTGCAAAATTATGAAAACTTCTGACAGATTACTCGAGTCACCATGGCAACCGGGGAAGTCTCAGCATTTTATTCTGAGTTCCGTTTTCTTTCCATTGAAATACTAGCACTTTTTTTTTTTTTGCTCCCACCTTACAGCAAAGAATTATTCTTTTAAATGTCAAAAAAATTTTGCAGGACTGTACCAGAAAGCCATTTCCTGCCCAATTCTAAAAATACAAATTGTGAAGGAAGCATCCTGCATCCTCAAAATAAAAAAAAAAATAAAATCTTGTATTTCATTCCACTCAATAAAAACTAACCTAAGAGCATTTTATTGCCCTGTGGGCTGTGTATCACTGGATCAGGCAGACCAGTTAAGCCCATTCTGTCCAGAAATCATGGCTCTTGTAAGCATTAGATATGGCCTAGGTATGCCTGACACTAAGGTGCTAGTAGGAAAGAGAATATTGAAGCCCCTAAGGACAAAATACTGGAGTGACATAAATCAGTTTTAGTCATGGAAAATAACAGAGGGAGGAAAAAGGTACAGTCACGAGGAGAAAACATTCAGATTAGCACAATACCGCCAAAGCACGAACACTGTCATCCTTGCATGTGACAGCAGATGTTTGGCTTTCATAAATTAGGAGTGTTCCAAGGAGGAAAAGAGGGACCTTTGTTAGCTGGGTTAGACAAGTACATTCCCAGAATATCAGTGAGTCTGGAAGAATTCTAAATGTCCTCTAATTGTATGAAGCATTCAGGAAGATAAAGGTGACAAGGTAGATGGGACAGTGTGCATCCACAGACTAAACTGACAACAACACTTCAATCTGGGGAAATATAACTGAAATGGGATATAAAAGAGATTTAAACAATCATAAATTGCACAAAGAAGCTGCATAGGGTCCATATTGATTTCTCCTTAAAAAGATAGTGTGAATTAAGTTATTTATATGGACTTCCTGGGAAGACAGCTGCTCCAAAATCATTCTCAGGTGATGCAAGCCATGTCCCCCAGTCTCACACTGAAAGACCTGATGCATCCAAACCTGTGCATTTCTCCCATCCTCATAAAGAACCAAGTCAGGTTCAAGAGGAGTTCTTCATACAGTGCTCAATCCAGAGATCCACCAAGTTCTCAGCGGATCTTTGTGTTAGGTTCTCCCTGAACTGGATCATGGCCACAAGAGAGTTTAGAAGTCATCCTGCATCCTAAGCACACAAAAAAAATGGTGTAAAATGTGGTAACAGTGATACTATTTTGACCGAACTTCTTTTTTTTAAAAACTTATTTTAAATTTTATTATTTTCAACTGCTTTTAATGAAATGCTCAAATCCTTCCAGTAGCTTTAGAACCTTCCCCCTCCCTTCCAAGCACGCACAAATTAAAGAATGCTTCCCCTGTACTTAATTCATTAAAAAACAGGAAGACAAACTAGAGGTTTTGGATTGCCTTCTTTTTTTTTTTTTTTCTTCCCCAAGCTGAGACATTCCTCATTTTATTATTTTCCCACATTTTTTAACTACTGCATAAAGGGCTCCCATCTGCAGATGCATTTGAAAAACACAGGTCACAAATTCTGGCCAGGAGTCCAGCTTGTAAAATGTTCCCTGACCTTTTAGACAGAGAAGTACAGTATAGTTATTTATATAGATATTTTTTTTTTCTCTTCTCTCTGGAAAAAAAAAAGAAACAGGTTTTGGTGCAAAATGTGTTTTGCCAACTATGCTGCAACAAGTAGATCTGGCTTTTCCTTCACAGAGGTCAGCTGATGCTTTTCCTTCAAAATCACCAGTATTCTTCTGATTTATACCATCTGTGGATGCATCCTAAAGTAACACTCTGAAGAGCATGTGGAATTAATTTATGTGGGTATGAGTGTTTTGTTTGGCTTGGCAACTTTCTTTTGAAAATGTACATGTTGGACTATCTTCAGGTCTTTCCAGAAGTGCTCAGAATGGATCAGGGGTGTAGGTATCCTTCTGACCTTCCCCTGATCCTGGCTGGTCTGGGTACAAAGCCAATCCTACACTATAAGCCTAAAGGCTGCATTTGCCAAGAACCACTCAACCTGTGCCACACACCCTGGAGAACAGAAGTGAGGGGAACTCCTCGTAGTGGTTCACAGGTGGGAGATGACCACACTTCTCCAGGTCTCCACCAGTACTTTGTGGGGTGGAGCAGGGTGAGGTGCAAAACTAAGCTTCAGGATGGCCCAGTGATGACAGCTTTTGCTGGTTTCTTTCCCTCGCGACCAGGGATTTGTGTACCCTGTGCCAGCTGGGCCCTATCTATTACTGGATTCGAACTTCTTATGCTACCGGTGGAGCTCAAGAGCTGCCAGCTGGCCACCAGTACTCTGATTTTTCCAAATTTCAGTGCCTCTGTCTAGGAATTTCATCATTGCCTGAGTTCAATGGGACAATTATCCCAGGATGTACATAACGTATTACTACAGTGCACATCATTGCAAGTTTAGGGTCTAAAGTAATAGATTTGGGGATATAGTCCCACCTACACACAGCACCTTACACAATACCCAAGATTTTGTAGCGTCCCTTAACACTCAGCTGAAGAGTAGAGCCACAATATTGTGCCTATTTTAAAGGAAGAGGTGAGTCTTAGCAGTGGACTTTATCTGGCCACATGTAGGCATCATCCTAAAATAGAAGGCAAAACCAAGCCAGATGAACCATACTTTAAAAATGTGATTTGTCTCCATCGACTGTGGAAGCAGCCAAGTGCAACGAGCGAAGCCATAGATGTCTGCATCGCAGACGTACAAAGTTGGGTGAGATGAATCCCACCCAAAGTGAGTTGGCAGAGTCAGATGATGTGTCGGGGAAGAAACTGGGGAGAGGTATGCAGATCCCCCATGCTCTAGCGTTACTGCTAACGCATTCGCCTGTCTTCCCTACTGCACAGGCAGAGCATAAATTACGTACAGAGAACACATTTTTGAAAAGCCCAGAAGGGAAAGCTTCACATACAAAGAGGGTGAGAGGTGCCAATGTTTAGTTTCAAGAAGAGGTCAGCTTCAACTGCCAAGTGGTCTTCATTGGTCTGACCTGCAAGGTGGCCTGACTTGGCCTCACAATCAATTTTATATGGAGAACACCTGAAAACCAGAAACACATCAGTGGTCACTCTCCACTTGTGTCATGGGAAAAGCTTTCAGCTAGTGATGATTTCTAACAACAACTGACCTGAAATCGATTGCTATTTCTTTTTTCCTCCTTTGACAACAATGTAGTTCTCCACTGGTTCCAGCATGATGAAAAATGGAAGTTCTTTTCTGGTATCAATTCTGGAATTATCAATTTATCAGGGAGTGAAAAAGGAAGCCAATGGCAAGATTTAATAACAGAATTGATACACAGTTGTTGGGCTTTGGGTTTGGGTTTTTGGTTTTGGTTTGATTTTGGTTTGACTTTTTTCTTTTTGAGGAGGATGTTTAAGGTGTCAGTATCTTATATACTTGATAATAGACACACTATGAGAGATCCACATTTCTATCACAAAAAGGTGTGTGTCTGTGCCATGCTAAAATTCTCTGGTCCCTATGAGGGTTTTCACGGCAGCAGTAAATGATGGAGAAAACTTTTACTTGTCCTTTGCTCTTCTGTTTTGGCATTAAATCCAATCTCCAGTGGTCATTTTTGCTTAGCAGAGTTGTTACGGAAAACAGTGTAAGAAACAAATCTGGATAGTAGCTGTCAGGGGATACGTCGAATTTCTCAGTTTTGTTTGAGGGAATTGTGGGTAATTGGGTATTTTGTTTCATTAAACTTATCTGGAGCAACATCTTCCATTCTAAAAATAAGTACAAAACACCAGGGTGAAAAATAAAGCAGCATTTCTACCCGCTCAATTGGGAGAAAGAACATGCAGTCTTGGAATTTTGGGCTGTGCTAAATGATTAAAGTTCATTTTCCAGATCTCTTCAAGACTTTATGCATCAGAGATAGAGCATGGTATCTGAAGGGTTTGCGGGTCATGACTGATCTTACTAATTGTCTGATATGGTGTGAATAAGTGGTTCTGTTTGCCTCCCCGTTTGGGTGCAGACCAAAAGGCGCCTTTGGGTTCAAGAGAAAGGAAAGGTGCAGATTTTCAGAGAAATGCTGCGTTTGTGGACACCTACCTCATTTTCCTGAGAAACCATTAAGAAATGCATTAGGAAGATGCTCATATAAGTACCCAAAAGAGGATTCAAGTCAATACTAAGTACTTAACCCACTCTGGTACTACTTGACATTGTCTAGGTGCCCTTCTTTACCTGAGAGTGCTTTACAGCTACAAGTCAGACATCACCCTGCTGAAGCTGTCCCTCTGGCTGACAATACACACATGATTTTCCTAAATCTAGCGGGAGAGTGAGGAAGGAGGTGAGGACAGTATCCAAGAGATTAGATTCTCAGCAGGAATATTCTGATTCCTAGAGTCTTTGCTCTGGCCTGCTCCCGCAGTTTGCATGCAAAATTTGTTGAATGATTAAACAATCATCTGGAGAGTAGAAACATGCATAAGAGAGAGTTAATCCATGTTCTATTGTCTGGCTTTTCTTGCACTTTTTTTTGGCATGGGCCCAGGAAGCGATTTGGAAGCGATTATGCCCAAATACTGTTTAATCTATGACATGCTTGTTATTCTCCAAATACTGTACTAATCACGCATAACGAAGAGTGGAGCTGGTAGCTAATTTTTAATTTAATAAAAAAAAAAAAATACAGTCATTAAAATCTCATGCAGCAGGTCCAGTGTTTGCATGTCTCCAAAGGCTAATACTCAATACCAATTAAGGAAGAAAGCACAGACCTGCGGACTTTAACAAACAGTCTCAGTGACAGTTGTGTGTCCCCCCTCTTTTTTTGAAATGTAATGTTTCCATTTGGAGTCTGTAATTGAATCATCCCTTTTTACTTCTTTTCCACTACAAAAACAGATAATTGAAGAAATCCTACTCTATTTTTCATAATAGGCGTCTAATTGTTTCTCTTCCAGATTTTCTCTGTTTCAGTGCTCATATTGAGAAAGAATAAATGCTATGTGTAGAAGAACACAGATACTTACTTCTTTATTACAGATAAATGTAAATATCCATAAGAGTAAGAGCCATGAGAGTGAGAGCTAGGAATGGCATATCGCAATTCCTCTGTTTTCTTCTACAGATATTTTAGTTTATGAAAGAATAGTGATGACTTTAACGAAACCACAATTAAACTCCCCAGTGCAGATCCGAGGCCAGTGTGCTGGGTGCTTTACAAATAAAATGTTAGAGACAACCCTGGTTCCAAAGAGCAAAAATGATTTGGCTGGACAATACCCAATGGAAGAAGCAGAACTAAGGTCATGTCTATTTGTAGGAATGCAGACAGATTTGGGATCCCAAAACTTCTTGACCTGAAATAACTGCAGAATAGCTGTTTATGGTAGAAATATCAAAAAGTTACACCTCTTCTACATATATGGCAAAGGTGACAGACACAGCCTTTTTCGGAGCAGAGATTAGACCCAATATCCATCTTGGGCTTTGTGTCAAGGGGCATCCATATTTCTTTATCAAATAACTTATAGGTCTTGAGTTTATCCATTCTTATTTTGCAGTGTTATAAATTTGGGAACCACCACTTCAGAATAGAAAGAATATTTGCCTTTTGGTTTAGGGATTAACAGACAGCTTGCAAAGGAGGCTACCTAAATAGATGTGGCTACATGGAGATGTCAGCATGAGAGTTAGGAGCACAAATTCACACCTGGAGATGTTCAAGACCAGGCTGGTTTGGGCAACCTGGTTTAGTGGGAGGTGTACCTATCCAGAATAGGGGGGTGGGAACTAGAGTTCCTTCCAACCTAAACCATTCTATGATCCTATGATTCTATCTGAAATGTTGCATGCACACAGGGCTGCCAAAATTTTTGTGTGTGCTAAGTGGGTGGCAGTTGGAAGGCAAATTACATTCCCCAGGGCATCTCATAGGGACACCAGATGCCTAGACGTGGGCAACTGAATATCCCTATAATTGTCTTCTTTAGGAAGAACTGCATTGCTGTCTGCATTCCGTCAACTGTATTGACTAGCTCTGCGTTTCTCACAGTGGAACCTGGGACATCCAGCACCTACATAGACACCAAACTTAAGTCTTGATGCATGAGCTAAATTTTATTTTAAATATCATTTCAACTACTTATATTTGGCATCATGACATGCTGGTCATCAGGAGATTAGCATCACGAAAGCTTCCTCTCTCACTGAACTAATGTATTTATTTCCTTTTTTGCTTAAGCCAACAGATATGCAATTTGGAGGGTGCAGGGAGTGGAAAATAAAAAGTAGTTCAGGGAAACAATTGCAGAATAAAGAGCAAGATGAGAAATGGGAAAAAATAAAATGTCTACAGCAAATAATTAACCTGTGGATTCACTGGGAAAATGCAGTTTACTGTTAAATCAAACTGTAGGTTACTACTACAGTGCAAGGCAGAAGATGACTGAGTCAACAGAGGAGAGGTGTTAAGTTAAAATAGTGAATTAAAAACTAACTGGTTTTGAAGGCCAAATAAGTCCCCATTCCTCAAGACAAATAAGCTTTAACCGTCAAAGGAGTGGGGATAGGAAAGTGCTTTTCTCCAAAATAGGCTGTTCACTAAAATTGCAAGATGCTGTTAAACTAAAGGATTTCTAGCATCATGCTTTGAAGTAGCTGATATCAGACATTTCAGAAGAAGATAATAAACCAGAGGGCTATTTCCCCAGCCCTGCATTATCCATTACCATTCCTAAACTACCAATCTTGGAGATCCACATAAACCTCATAATTAATAAACAAAACCGAAGGCTCAGACCACAAATAATTGTAGTGAAATGCCCATATTGCTAGTTTGCTGGGATGCAGCTGAGCTGGTTCCCCCAGCCCTGTTTTCTCACCGGCTGAGCTGAAGCGTGTGCTTAACAAACCAAAACATCACACAGACACTTTCCTCGAGCAATCATTTTTTTTCCCCTTCTCTAAAGATGAGCTGAAGTGTGTAATTACTCATCAGCTTCCCTGCCTCAAAGCAAACTTGGAGACTGTTGCACTAATGATAGCCTGAAATTAGTGGCTGAGAAGAAGGTAATTAAGCTCATGCTTCCGAAAGAAATGAGGAATAGATTGTGTGTTCGGGAGAGCATTTTGTAGGTACGGCTACAAATTAAGACCTCTGTGATGTCTGAGGAAACAGTGAGTCAGTCTGTTGATTCTCCGGGAAGGCTCAATTTCAATATTGTCCCTGTGGATTTGCACCACTGTTAGAGTTCTTCTGTGCCCTTGAAGGTTCATATTCCTTGAGACCTGGTGTGGAACATCACAGGGAGCTGGATGCGAAGGTGGAGATGTTCAATGAAGTCTCTTCCCCTTATTCCATCACTTTTCAGCATCTCTGCTTCCTAGCAAGTGTATGCAGTGGTGCATCTTAGTCACACCCGTGGAGCAGGCATTCCCCTCAGTCCTGTTAACTAGAATTTGCAGTTTGGAACATAATTCAGGACCAGGTGCTTAGGGGCAAAGCAGCCAAATTGCTTAATGTTCCTTATAAAGGGGTGCTGAGGTCAGGAAACTGTTGAAGGCATCTGGAAACCACTATTCTAAAGCCCTAATGAGTGACCTGGATGTGAAGGATGACCTACGGCCTGAGCTCCAGGTGTTGTTCTGGCAGAGAGAAGAGTTTCATGTTCCACCAGGGCTCTAGAAAACCTCACTCACTCTTCCCAAGAAAGCTGCTCCCCTGCTGAGGTGGCTGAAGACAACTGGGGCCTCTGCTACAATGTCTTTATCTGATGGCAGTCCTATTCCTGTTTTTACACTCCACCTTTTTCTGGAGAGTTCCTGTGGAGGCAGAGATCAGCTCTTGCACTGCTTCATTTGAAGGCAAGCTTCAAGTCCAAACCTGAATAACAGCAGGACCAATAGCAAGAGAGGACTCCACTTAATTTTGTTCCCAGAGAATGTAACTAGATGTAAAATATGGGCTGGAGCAAAAGCAAGCCTCTGACGCTACCTCACAATTTAGAAAATTCAGTGATTTCCAGGTAATAAAATCATCTTCTACTAAGGGCCTCAGGTAGCTAATTCTGTAGCGCAAGGTGCTGTAGTAGCTTGTATCAAAGAGAAAACATAGCAGCACAGAAAGCTAACAAAGAATCACCATACCTAAGGAGAGCTTAATAAGGTAAAATTTGTACTTATTACCTAATTAGTCTTGCAGCTAAATCAAGGCACTTTCATTCTGTTAACAAATTTGCAGGGTTGAGGTAACCTCAACACCCAAGTGTCCATTTCCAAATGTTCCTTCAGTTACTGCCTGAGCAAGAATTAAAAAAGCTGCCTTTCTCCATGCTTTGCATACTCTTCAGTACTTTTTGCTTCCAACTTGCAGGAAAAAAGGTAAGTAGAAATGACAACAGTGAGAGGAACAGATATATGTTCAAGTATTGGTTGAAGGTTTCTCAGTGCATCTAATTTTATTTGCAGGAAGGATTTTTTGCCTATATTTAGGCAACTTCCAAGATTCTCAGAAGACTCCACGCGTCACCAAAGAGTTCATAATATTATACATGTCATGAAAAGATGGACAGACACATTTAAAATTAATAAGGGCAAAAACTCGTAGGCATTGCCACAGAGCGAAATGTTGTATAATTAAGAGGAATTGCTTAGACTCCATTCTAAGAGAAGAATCTTGACTGTCCATGGTGGGATGCTATTCTTGGCAGTTCTTCTGTAGGGTCCTGCTATTGTCTCCAAGTGGATGCGTCAGCTTTTGTTTATCAGGAATGCAAATGCTTCTCCTTATAGAGAGCCTGTTATCTTGGCATGCTGTGTCATGGTACTGGGTGCGTCAGTTGGCATGTGTACATGCCCTTTCTCTTGTCAAGGTCTCAAACGTAAGTAAAAAGTTCAAATGTTTTGTTTCCCCACACAGAATCAATTATTTTTCTGACTCAATCCAGGCTCTCTCCTCACCAGTTTGGGATGCAGCCATCAGAGCTGGAGGTCAGGAAGGGTGCTGTAAGAACTGTGCCATTAATAAGTTAATGTCTTTAACATTTTTCAGATTTCTGTATTATTTTTCTTGTCATCTGATACATGTTGCTCATACTGCCCTGGTTCCTAAAGTAATTTTTCCCCTCTAAACTAATGTCCACATCTCCAAAACCAAGGGGCAATGGATGAAGCTTCTCAGGCAGACAAATTGTCGAGATTGTGGATTCTCCTCCAAGGGAATAACAGTCCAAAGTGAGCTGACCTTCTGCTTCCCATGTTCACGTTACACTACTGGCTGGTTCAGCCATCCAGGGAAAGCTGGCAGCCGTAGCCATTCACTTGCTGCATTAGTTGCCAAATGCTTGGTCGCCAACTAGGAGCTCCTCTGCCAAGCTCCAGTTGTGATGAGTTCCCCGGCACAGATCCAAGCTGAAAATAGGTGCAGTTGGATCCCTAGGCCTCTTTTTCTTTCTTTGTATTTATTCAGTGGAGGGAGGAGAGCAGGAGAAGAGGAAATGAAGCCGAGTTTTACGCAGACATTGTTATAATTCACAGGAGAATCTCAAAAGGACCAGAAGGAGAGTTTGACTCAGACGGAAAAACCCAATAATCCAAATGCTTATCCAGAAACCTTTGATCTATCAGCATGGAAAGTCTAGGTCAGGTTTTCAGGCTCTTCCTTGAAATTTTTGGTGCTTTTTCGGTCCTGCCTGAAAGCCATCCATCTCTGAGTATATCTGTCTCTCAACAGAGTTCATGAACAGGAAAAGCAATGAGTAACTAAAATATCTGAATGTTCATTCAAATTCTGAGTGTCTTTTGAGGTTGCTTCTCATTTTCTAGCTAATTAATCTTTAATTGTTACCAAGTTTTCTCACAGTAGGCTTCCCAGGCAGAACACATCAAGAAGAATAGTAACCATTCTAAAAACTTAATACTACTATTGAAAAAGCTAAAGACATTATTTAATGAATAGACAGCTAAAGGAAAAAGAGTATATGTCATTATTTAGATTCTGTTACGGAACAAAAAATTGTGATTACTACAGAAAGGAACAAACATCTCATTTACATGTGATCAAACTTCAATTTGATGATTACAATTAATTAAATGGCATCAGCAATTATTTTAGAGGAATAAATTCAGTGCTGAAGGGGAAAAAAAGAGATTGAGAAGGAGGAAAAGGTCAAAAAAAAATCAAACAATAATGTATCTAAAGGATTTGGGTGAGATTTTCTACCTACTGCTCCAGCTGTTATGCACATATTGCAGAAATGAAGCACCAATTCCGCTGACGCCTTTGTCTCTGATGGTCATTCAGTCATCAAATGGACATCACTGATGATCCAGACAGTGAAGTCCATGGGATTTAGGATGCAATCTGAAGTTTAATAGATCAGGTGAATTGAGCCAAAATTACCTTTGCTATCGAAAAAAGTCAGGATCCTGGGAAGATGAGTTCAGACATAGATCTCTACACTGCAAAAAGCTAAATTTGGATTAAATAAATTACACCCCCGCCCCAGACATCAAAAGTTGAAGACATTATAATGATCATCTGCACCATATTGCACCCTAAACTGTGCATGGGATATCTAGGAAGAGAGATGTGATATTAGGCAATATCATATCATCTGAGAACATGTATTGAACTACTCAACATTCATCAGGTGGCCAAGCTGCCTATATCTTTCACCATAAATCTATACTTCACATCTGTAGGATGAGGAAATGGGCCATCCCATTTTCTTCCCTCAAACTGCATGTACCTGATGGCAATAAAACCAGACAAGGCAAAATTTCACTCAGTGTGATAGACATACAACACTGTCTGCCAAAAATCAGAGAATGTCTCAGTGGTGGCTGGTGGAGAAATCAGGATTGATCTTTCCCCTCCCACTACTCTAGGATATATTTTTCATGTCCAGCAGCAGAGCTTAATATGGCCTAAATTTGGAAATCCTTTCTAAACTGGGCAGCTCTGTGGAGTCAAGCCACAGAGATGAGAAGGATGTGGGATGTGTGGGCAAGACAGCCCCGTGGCAGGAGGAAAGATGTCCTTCTGGTGACCTTCTCCTTTCTAGCGCTTGGCACTAACTCTGTCTCTCCTCATCTCAATGGAACAGAGACCTGAAGAATGTGCTGCTATTTACATCAAAGAACCTCTGTAAAATGCCAAGTTTATGCTCTTATTGAGAGAGATCCTTCATGGATCTACTAACAGAGAAGTTTTCACCAGAAGAACCAGCTGATCAAAAAGACTGTACCTAATTTTATCCATAAAGTAGTAAAAGAACTAGAAGCTACATTTCTTTACTAACAAGAAAGTGCCATGATGCTGCTCCCAAAGATAACTGAAGCTATAAAGAGAAATATATAAATCTGTGTAATTTACCATATAACATTTGCTGTCTTTTAGGACTTACTTAAAATAAAAGATTCACATTCATGACATAAAGTAATCATATGAAAGCTTTACCTGGCGATACTTATTCTTTATCAAAGTTAAGCATTGTTTTGACCTGAAGAAGAAACACAGTAATAATAACTCTTCAAACTAACATTTAAAAAAAAAATACTGTAATTAAAAAAAGTAAGTAAAAAGGAAAAAAAAAATCCCAACCAGACATTATTCAGATAGAAGCAGAAAAAGCTGAAATAACTCAACAAAACCTTTTGATTTAACTGGCAATAGGAGGAAAAACAAATTTCCATAAGATTGTGCTTGTTTTCTTGGATATGTTTCTATGGTATGAAGTCAAATAGGCATTAACTGCCAATTGGCTGCTAAACTTATTTCCAGAAGTTCAAGTTTCTCAGTGGCTCGACTGTAACATTAAAGTGTGAAGAGTTTGCCCAAGGAGCCTCATCAGAGGAAGAAAGAGTGGGCTGGCTCTTAAGTTGCTGCACTTATAAGGTTTTTAAGAGGAAAATTATGTATGAGGAGGTGGTGGAATGTGTTGAAAAATTAGTCCAGGGAGAGTGTGTTGATGACATCCAGGATTGGGATTAACAATGGGGCCCTGTTGGAATTTGGAAACACTGGACTTCAAGCAGCAGTGAAACTAAGGAAGTCTGGTTTACAGTGGCTCTTTCCTGTGCAGATCCTCTAGTGCCTACAAAGGGTAAAGTTATTCTTCCTTAGATTAAGGGAGTTATTAATAAGATTTCTCTCCTCTCTTTAGGGAGCTTTTTCTGCAAAATATCCAGATAATTTGTACCTTTGCCACTGCATCTTTCAAATTCAGTTGACACTAACTATTGTTTTTAAAAAAAAAAGGTGAAGGTTGTTGTGGCAAGATGAAGAGATGTGCACACACATAAACAGACACAACCAGAGAGCACAATTGCGTGCATTTTCTTTGAAGCTAGAAAAAGTTAAAACATTGTGTGATGGGTAGATTTGTGTGAACAAGCAGATGAAACAGAAGAATGGTGTGCAGAGTGCTCTGCACAGAGGCACTAGTGCAAGCGGTGAAGAAGTAAGTAAGTAAGTATGTAAGTATTATCTGTCTCGAACCAAAATTGCCTTGTGCATTGGATAGGACAAGACCACCTGATATTCTCTCCACTGTCCCACCACAAGGAGCATGTATGACTTGCTCAGGATGTGATACAATATTTTTTCAGATTTTGGTTCCCTCCAAAAGCTCCATGGACAATGAGACATTGCAGTGAGAAGTCTGGGGCATGGTGCCGAGGAAATCTGCCATCTCCCTGTTTGTAACAGTAGGGGCCTGATTCTCCTCCAAACCATGTGGTTATGAATGTGATGATTGCTTGACTGTTTTATGGAAGTCAATCTGCCTTTTGTGTCTTGGCCTCTGAAACCTCACTTTGCCACAAAGGACCTGGCAGAAGCAGGTTGAGGCACCGTGACACCATTAATGGAGGGAGCAGGAGGGACAGATTGATCCTGAGGTGATGATACCCTCAAAGGTGTTCCATCACAACAAGTAAGAAGTCAGGCAAAAATGCCAGGAGAACTTCATGAATGAAGAAAGGGCTCCAAACCAAACTCAAACACAAGACAGAAGCATACAGAGAGTGGAAGCAAAAGTATACAGTGAAGCCTACAGAGACTGGATAAACTGGGAGGAATGCAGAAACATTGTCTGAGCACCCAGCGATGTAGTAAGGAACGGTAAAGCCCAAATGGAACTGAATATGGCCAGGGATGTCAAAGGCAACAGGAGGGCTTTTAGAAGTAAAAAGGTGACAAAAGGAAGACTAGGGAAAATGTGGGCCTGTTGCTCAATGAGAAGGGGGACATAGTGACACTGGACATGAAAAAGGCTGAGGTATTGAATGCCTTCTTTGGCTCAATCTTTACTAACAAGACAAGTCTCCAAGAATTCCAGGTTCCAGAGATCAAAGAAAAATGCTGGAACAATGGAGATGCACCTTTGGTGGAAGAGGATCAGGTCAGGGAAAATTTAAAAATCTGGACATATATAAATCCATGGGCCTTGATGGGATGCATCCATGAGCATTGAGGGAGCTGGCAGATATCATGGCAAGGCTGGTCTCAGTAATTTTGGATCAATCTTGGTGACTGGGAGAAGTGTCTGAAGACAGAAGGATGTTATTCCTACCTTCAAGAAGGGCGAGAAGGAGGATCCAGGAAACTATAGCAGCTAATTCTGAAAACCATTTCCAGGCATATTGAGGACAAAAACATCATCAGGAGTAATCAACATGGCTTCACCAAGGGAAAGTCATGTTTGACCAACGCAATAAACTTCTGGCCTGCTAGATGAGATGAGAGCTGTGGATATCGTCTACTTAAACTTCAGTAGGTCTTTGACACTCTCTTCCATCAGACGCTCATAGAAAAACTGTTAATGTATAGACTGGATAAGCAGACAACAAGCTGAGTTGAAAACTGGCTGAATGAACGGGCCCAGAGGGTGGTTATCAGTGGTATGAAGTCTAGTTGGAGGCCATAACTAGTGGTGCACCCCAGGGGTCGGTACACAGTCCAGTCCTGTTTAACATCTTCATTAATAATCTGGATGATGCAGCAGAGTGTGCCATGAGAAAGTCTGCTGATGACACAGAACTCCAGGAAGCCAACAGGTGGAAGAAGAAGGTATTTTTGGAGTTAAAGGTAAGAGCTGTATAACTGAGACTTACCTACAATATAAGATCTCTTCTCTACTTGTCAGCATGGGCACCATGCCCTCCAGACATGAAACAAACACAGGCAGCATTGGTATTAAGATACTTCGTCATGTAACATAACCATTGGACTTCATGTCCTAGAACGCGATGCTAAGAATGAAATAAAATGATGTCAGTTTGCCAGATTCGGAGAGACTCCTGTATCCTATGTTATCAACAGTACAGCTTCTACACTATGGGCTGAATGCACTTCGAAGTTACAGAAAGCCCAGAAGGTGCCTAGGTGCCTTCATACTTAAACCAACAAACCTGGTTCTGTCTTGCATTTTATAAGAGACAAAAATGTCAAAAAAAAAAAAAAAAAAAAAAAAGAATGGCTATTGCACATTTCTGGTTTTGGACTCCAGTTTTATCCCACGGTACTGAGAATGATGAGAGTTGACAGGCCAGGATAGAGTCATGGCATAGCCCTCATATTTATCCTCACTAAAATCTTTCATAAAATAAACATAGTGTAACTCAGGAACACCTCCCTCTTAGGCTGCAATTTCCAGAATGGTCATTAGAAAGACGGGGGGTGATGTCAGTTCCTAGTCAGTTCCTAACCCTACAAGCGGTGTGAAGATGGGAATACAGGGGTGGCTCCATGAGTTGATGGAAGAACAGTTTACCCTCTTGCTAACCGTGGCAGCAAGTTGGTGTAAGGAGGATGGTGTCACAGGGGACACTATAAACTCAGGGTGGAGAAAGGTTCTACAGTCAGCATCAGAGAAAAACTTGCAGTTTCCTCAGGGAAGGATGTTACAGAGACTTAAAAAATGAAGATCTGACCTACTTGTACCACCTAAGCCCTCAGCATTGAAACACAAGCCTCTGCCACTCAAAGCATCCACTTCACTGTATAACAGACCTAACAGGCTGTTATTTTTTTTGCTCATAACCCGCATTTTAAGAGCCTGGATACATTTGCATCTGCCAGTAGAAAGGCTGCTAGGTTGGTCTGCCAGTCCTATTTAGGGGTCCAAAGTCCCCTTCACTGATGGGACAGCCATAAGCAAAACAATTTCAAATGCTACAAAAGATATGTTTTTTTCCATAGCCAATCTAAAACAGAAAAAGCCTTGCTAAGAGATTGGATCAGATTCCTCACTCAGTAAAAGGAAAAACAAGATGACATCCAAACCTCTTAAGTCTTTTCACACATGGAAGGCCAGGCAGCCAAAATTCTCCTTCATCATTTCCACATTCAGCTTTTCACACACTGAGCGTTACAGTACAGCACTTTTTACATAAATATCCCTTCACCAGAGGGGAAAAAAAAAAAAAGAAAAGAGAAAAGTAGAAAATCATTTACATATCTGCCTGTATTTTCAAGGATTCTCATTGGTCTTTTTTTTCACTTCCAATAAAAAAATATTTTCAATGAATATGGGAAATTGCCCCCTATTGTCCAGTTACCTGGCTTTACCCTGCATTTCTTGGGGTCAGTGGTGAACTTCTCACCACCTATTGAGAGAATGAAATTCCACTTTTTTCAGTTATATTTGATTTCTACTGGCTAGCAAGTTTCAGAGTTTTCGGTATGCCTGCGTTATCCCAGATAATTTCAAGTTCGAATTTTGCCATTCAAAACCTACTCTTTCTTCCAGTTCCACATTAATATTTTTGCTGTGTTCTTCCTTTTAAATGATATGGGAAAATTGGGTGAGATAGGGAGAGGATATATTCCTATATTCATTTGTTATTTGTATAATCAAATTATTTTTTATGGGTTTGCTATATTTTTTGTGTGTCCTGTGGCAGCCTGATCCAGACTGCCATCATGTGTCATTAGCAATAAGTGATGGAGTGAGTGGATAAGGCTTTCTGCACAAGCATTTTATGGCAAGGAAGTTGTATCTTGTCAAAATCATCAGGAATCCAATGTGGGTTTATAAAACTTGACACTCTTGAATCACCACACAATGAGAAAACCTCAATGACCAACAGCAGAAAATGGGGAAAATTTGGAATAGTCATATTCAGTATGAACAGAATATTGAATTGTAATGTTAAGGCTTACTTATAGGAAGGATAATATCTCATTCCCCATAATATAGGTGGGATATAGCATTCAAACACCTCCATGTATCTGCCTATAAACATACACATGCACATTTATCAGCAGTGAAACACCTGCAAAAATCAGTAACCAATTTCCCACTTAACGGCATTTTAAAGGTAAAAACATATTCGTAATGTTGGTAGGGATTTGTAACACAACTTAAATCGATATTTAGATCTAATAAACTTCTGGAAAATCTGGCAGTGCTAGTAAAGTGGGATTTCGTGAACAGTCTGTTTTGTGGGGGTTTTTTTCAGCATACAATTCAATCACCTTTTCATGTTCTTTCCATGGACCTAAATCTCTGCTCCTTTCGAAACCCAAAGAGATTGGTCAGCTTTGAAAAGTTCAGGGCCCCCACTCAGGTTCACAGCAGCACATTTGGAAAAAATTTCACGATACATTCTGGTTCTGAGAAATCATCCTGATAAGCAGAAAGCATGGATTTGGCAGAGCAAGATAATATTTAAAGCATAAAGCAGCTAGTAGGTGTCAGAAAGTTTCTGCTGCTTCTTCCATATTGCATTACACTGGGGTGTTGTTATTTGTGTGATTTTTGCAATTTTGCTAATTGCTATGAGTCTTGGCCATCAACTGCTAAGCAGCAAAATTCATATAGGGCCTGGAATAGAAATAGAAGTTAGTTAACTGTCATTTCTGGATTTGCTGTGCTACATCAAAATTAGCTCTATGCAGAAATTTATCTCTTGCAAATCAAGGAAACTTAATTGGAGTGCTAATGATTCTGAAATTACCACCTTAAACACCGGAGGAGCTTCTGGCTGTATTTTCGAGAAGTGAGAGACCTGGCTGCAAAAGTGACAGAAAATGTGTGGCGCAAAATATCTTCAAGAACATTTCTGAGAAAGATGGCAAAAGGCAGCCTTTGTATGCAGGGTTCCATTTTACGTTTACACAAATTTAAGTGCAAATGTTTTCTTGTGTCTGGGTTATCTGTGCTTCAATTACAGTCAGCACAGATGTTAAGAAGACGGGCTGGAGAGCTGGGCAGAGAGCAACCTAATGAAGTCCAACAAGGGCAAGTGCAAGGTGCTGCACCTGGGGAGAAGTACCCCCCTGCACCAGGACAGGTTGGGGCTGACCTGCTGGAGAGCAGCTCTGAGGAGAAAGACCTGGGAGTCCTGGGGGACAACAGGATGACCACAAGCCAGCAATGTGCCCTGGTGGCCAAGAAGGCCAATGGTCTCCTGGGGTGCATCAAGAAGAGTGTGGCCAGCAGGTGGAGGGAGGTCATCCTCCCCCTCTGCTCTCCCCTGGGGAGGCCCCATCTGGAGTACTGTGTCCAGTCCTGGGCTCCCCAGTTCAAGAAGGACAGGGAACTTCTGGAGAGGGTTCAGCAAAGGCCTACAAAGATGGATAGGGGACTGGAACATCTCTCTTAGGAGGAAAGGCTGAGAGAGGCTCTGGCAGGAGGTTGGACTAGGGTGGATCTGATCGATGTTTACAAATACTTAAAGAGTCAGGAGGATGGGGCTGGTCTTTTCTCAGTGGTGCCCAGGGACAGGACAAAAGTAAAGAGGCACAAACTTGAGTATAAGAAGTTCCACCTAAATATGAGGGGGAACTTCTTTCCTGTGAGGGTGGCAGAGCTCTGGCAGAGGCTGCCCAGAGAGATGGTGGAGTCTCCTTCTCTGGAGACATTCAAAACCCACCTGGACAAGTTCCTGTGCAATGT